>JAAMXY010000223.1:0-30061 GCA_019677205.1 Pinguiococcus pyrenoidosus | reverse complement strand
AAGCACACGACAACCCCATATCTTGACCACACGACAAACTCCTCCGACAGGACTTTAGCATCCTAGTTAGTCAAGAGCTACGCCGTGAAAAGAGCTGCAAGGAAAACGGGACATGCAGCGATCTCCCAGTAGCTCCGCACTTCTCAGACCACGGCGTGCTCTCGCAAATGCCAAGCGCCGGAAGCGCTCAGGTGCGCTGCTTGGCTTAAAGCCTCCGCTTTGCGGCACGATGGGCAGAATCGGCGGAGCGGTCATGTGCACTTGGATCTGCCGCAGTGTGCTTGAGGTGCCCAAGGTACCGCTCGATGGCGAGCGCTGCTGGCCCGATCCTGCCGCCGAGCGCTGCGCCAGGCATGACTCGTCCCAGTTGGAGAATGGCGCTTCTGGCGGAGCTTCCGCACGTCTCAGGCGACGACGGCAGAGTCGTCGGGTTCGCGTCCGGATAGTTTGGACGGCGTCCTCGAAAATCTCGAGCTTGGAAACCACGCGAAAGCGCTGCTTCTTGGCCACGACATGCCACCGCTTTCTGTTCAGCTCTGCATATCTTCTCTCAGCTGCTGCTGCAGCGCCCTGGCTGAGACGCTTCGTCTGCTCCTTCTCATGGTCCTCATCACGAGCTTCATCCTCCCTTGTATCGTTGGGCTGCGCGTGGTTGACCGGGGTGAGCACGTAGCGTCGCATTCCTTCATGAGAACGAAGCAGCACGGATCGGAAGCTGCCCATCTCGCGCTGAAGCTCCATCCAGTCCTCCACGGAATCTGTTCCGAGACACCTTCGTCGGTTCTGATCACACAGCGGATCCTTGGGGATCGTGGACGGTCTCTTCGCCGAGCGCGGTGTCTCGAAGGTGGGGTGACTCTGCTCGCACTTGGCCTGCTGCAGGGGAATCAAGTCCATGGCCGCGATTGTAGAGAACTCTGGTCTGGCACGGTCAATCGGATCCCATGGGCTGGCGTCCTGCCCTCCGCGAGCAAAGTTCTCGAGTGCTACTCGATGTGGTGAAGTGATGACGAACTGACTCGTCCAACTCGCCTCGGACGCGAACCCGAGAATCGTCTGTAGTTTCGCGCCCCGGCGATGCTGGTTCGAAACCTCGTCATCGACAGAACAGCCAGGCTGACCGGGATGGCGAAGCTGCAAGCGCTGCTGTTTACGTACGAGAGAGCTCGAGCGCTTGAAAGAGCTTGGATGGCGCCACCAGCCCCTGGGGTCCCAGTGAAGACATGATCGTGAAAGCATCAACTCCGCACCATCGGACTTCCCCGTCTTACTCCTGCGCACCACAACATGCTCGTCTACCACTTGGAGCACTCGCCAAGCAACAGTGCGCCGTCTCGACATTCCCAGCAGGACCTCTTCTCCCACCTGCGGCTGACGAAGTCGAAAGAGCCTCCGCTGCTCTCCTGCTCCGTCGACTTCGCTCTCGCCATCTCCATACGGAGACGCGATGCGGTAGGCGGAGGGCGACCTGGGCGGCGAGTCCAGCTTGCCTGGCGAATCTTGCGTGGTCTGGTTCCCGACCTCCAGATCCTCAGGCGAGAGACCGGCGTGCTGCAGGAGGCGGCGTAGCTTTTCGTACATCCGTCGATTCCGCGGCTCCAGCTGGGGCTGTTGGATGCTGGGACAGCACGGCGCTCTCATGAACAAGATGGCTCCATGCCTCGCGAGAAGATCTGACTCCGTGTCGGCAGCCGCCCCAATCTCCAAGGGCGACACGGCGTTCAGCAGGTCCGTATAGAGGGGAAAGTCAGGGTGGCCGAACACCGAAACGTGCACTGCTGACGCATCGTCGAAACAGCTGCGGCGGAGGCGGTGCACTACGCAGGTCAGCATGAAGGGGGGAAGTCGGGATACGTCACCGATGGCCGCGACGCTCAAAACGCTGGACAACCTGCGTCGGAGTTTCAGCCCCCGGCAAGCCTTGAGGAGTTCACGGGCAAGACTGATGCGCACCTGATGATCAACGCCTCCTCCACCAGGACTCTTGGAAGCGCGAAGCGAAGCGCCAGAGTCAACATGACCATCACGTCGACCTTCTCATAGAAATGCAACCGCTCCAGATCGTCTACGTGACACCGACTGCGTCGCGAGCGACGCCAAGTTTGTCTGCTCAAATGCTTGGCGTCCAGCTCGCGAGAGAAATCGGCGTTCACTTGAGCCGCCCAGCGTTCTTCCCACAGACGAATCAGCTTCTTAATTTTCAAGTCTTCCCGTCCCGAAGAGTTGCGCAGTCTCGTCGCCAGCGCAAAAGCCTCTCGCAGCTTCTGCTTGTGGGTCGGCCGACTGTGCTCCGCTCCACGGCAGCTAACCGGATGAGGAGGCCCAAGCGGCACCGACCCCAGTCCTGCCACTTCTTTGAGCTGTGGCGGCATGGGCGAATGCGGCCACCTCAATTGGCATCTCCTCGAACCGCCACTCCCAGTACTGGCGCTTTCGGGGGCCTCCTGCGTCAGCTGGGTGCTTTGGTCCTCGGGCACAAGCAGCCAGTTCAGCACCCAAACGTTTTCGTAGGCCCTAAGGAAGGCCTCGCGACTGGCATTCGTCCAACCAGGATTGTCTTCCACCGCGAGGACGAGCACCTTGAGAAAAGCCAGGAGGAGTAGGCCGTCTTGCTCGATGTGGTTGTTGGAGACGTCAAGCCATTCCAAGACCTCCAAACGGAGAAGCGGCGCCGTCTCTTGGAGTCGATTGTGGGACAAATCCAAGTAGACCAGCTGGCGACAGGGCGCAAACGTGTCCAACGGGAGCGCCGGCCCAATGTTGTTCATCTGCAGATACAAGCGCTCCACGTTCGCAGCGGCACCCAAGTCCTTGAGCCTCTCCAGGCGCAGCCGAGCGAGATACAGGTAGGACGCCTCAGCCAACGGGATGCCCACGTGCTCGCGAAGCAGCTCCGCCTCTAGGGTCCTCATTCTCAAAGGACCTGCCACTTAGTCAGCCACACGAAGATTCACCGCTTCATTCCTTAACTGCAGAGGTTTTCACTTGGCATGGCGGGAGACTTCCGCAGGGTTTCGCTTCCCTTCGCTGCTTTAGAGATGAAGCTGAAGTCGCCATGGAACTCTCGGGATATACCAGCGATCACAGTCTTTGGCAGCGAAGACAAAGCAAACCCGATGGATACGCGCCGAGTATGGTACTATAGCAATTCTTGCTTTTGGCGCGGGCTCTTGCGGCGCGGGCGAAGTTCCCTGAAACGCCCAGAGGAAACCGTGTCGCGCCAGCGCCCTTCGCGACACAGGGACCTCCCTCAATGCTTCTGGATGACGCCAAGCATCGCAGGCCTGCCGCGTGCTGCGTTTCGTACGTTGCTGTCACGTTCAGAAGGGGATAAAGTTGCAGAATTGACGGGAAGCGAAAGGGTTGGTGGAGGCAGCAGGAGCTTCACAGAAGTGATTTTCGGCAAGAGATGGACGCGAGAATGGGACAACTTAGGCGTTCGATCAGCTGAGTCTTACGCGTTTCTTAGCGGGGGCAATCGGTCCTTCGTCAGGCTCATCGACCAAGCTCTCTTGCTGTGCATCATTCGGTGGAGCATCCCCCATGACCTGCGCGCTTCTCTTGACCACACCGTAGTTTGACCCACCCCGCTCCGAGCTCTCCTTGGTGAGTTCTCGAATGGCCATCGTCGCGTAAGCGGAAGCTGGAAGCGTGAACGACAGTCGAAGGCCTATCTCCTGGCTGTCCTTCTCTGCCATTGGCATAGGGACCTCCCTACGCCTGCGTTGCTCGGCGGCTGGCTCTTCTTCTCCGCCTGCCCTCCTCCCGAGAATCTCCAAGTCTGATTCAAGAAGGGGAGCTTCCGGGGCCTCGTACGTGACGACTTCGTACTTGAACTCCTCCAAGAAGCACATCACGCGCCTTCGCAGGGGAAGTGAGCCTTCGGAAGACCGCGAGTCTAAAGAAGGAACGTCTGCAATGACGGAAAAGCTCACCTGTAGTCGCCGCCTACGCTCAGCGACGGCTGCGAATCATTCCGCAGATCGTCTAAGGACAGGCCATCCTCCTCCAGTGCACCTCTCAGGAGCAGTCCGATTTCATTTTCCGGCAAGATGACGTCAAAGCCCACCATGGGCAGGACGACGTCCTTGATAGAGAAAGCGCCGGACGATGCTTCCGCTTCCGTGACGACGCGCGCAGCACCACGATGCCGCTTCCTTGAGAGGCCATCTTCTCTATTCTCCGACTTTTCAAAGATCAGATCACCTGCGAGGACCTCGGTGCCAAAGCGCACAATACGCTCATGAGCCATCCGATTCCACAATCGGCTTTGATAGGCGTGTAGGTACATCATGACGCTTTGTCTAGGCAGCTTCAGCAGGGCATTGAGATATCCATTCTCACACTGCCCGAGCATCTTCAAAACGATCCTCTCAGCATTCATGTAGCGAGGCATCGCTTGGTAAGCGCTCTTTGCATCGCCACCCTTCAGAAAGAGGTCCTTTGCCGCGGCGATCTCCTCCCTGTCGCCCGTCGCCTGTCCAAGTACAGCTCGCACTGCATCCTCCCAGCGGCGTTGCAAGAGAAGCCGGCCTACGTCGGCTGTTCCCCGACCGACCGGTCCCATTCCAAAGCGCTGCATGCCGAAGAAGTTAATGAAGCCACTCTTCTGGAGTTCTGCGCACTGGGCGTCCAAGTACGCCCTCGTTGGGCGCCCACCATCCTCCCCCTGCTCTGTCTCCTCGTCCTGCTTGAGACGAACATGTCGGAGGACAATGTCAAAATGATTCCCATACAGATCGCCGAGCCTTAGGGCCTCCGTCACAGCTTCAAAGTTGCCAAGAACGAAGCGACCACCAGGTACTCGCCACCCTCCCCAGGCACGAAGCTCTCTTCCTTTCGATGGCCTCGAGAACCTCGCAAAGTCCTGAGCCATTCGGCCTCGCACGGTGCACCGCTGTGAAGTGATGCCCCGCTTGTCCTTGGTGCCGGCCCAAGAGAAGCTGTTGTTGTACACTCGGGCCTTCTTGCTGAGTTCGTGAATGCACGCCATGGTCTCAGCATTCTCCTTGTAGAGCACGAAAGAAAGGAAGTCCGGTGCCTTGCCGCCGGCTTGCCGCCGGGACCCGTCGTCCCTTTGCTGCCTCCCGCGCCTCGCTCTCTTCTTCGTCCTCCGCACGCAGATTCGACGCTCGCGATTCTTCCGGTGCGTCTGCTTCACCTCTTCGCCGTCTTGGTCGAACTCCTTCGTCTCCGAGACGAAGTCGTCTCCCAGCCTCTGCTTCACGAAGCTGTGCGTCTTTCGCCGCAGCTCTTTGTCTGCAGACTCTGGGAACCAGAAGACCGCGTCCTCTCCGGCCAGAGAGCGTCCCAGGAACTCGAAGAAGGACGTCCGCACCTCCTCGCCATGCAGCTCTTCCAGCGAGCGTTTCGCCTCGTCGTCCTCCATCGCTGCCTCTAGGCGGCTTTTCATTGCCACTGCATCCGTTTCTTGCTCTTCCTCCTCGGTCCTCTCCTCAAGCAAAGACGCCTCCGTTGCCTTGCCAGTGTCATTCTGTCCAGCAGCAAGCGCTTCTGCTTGGCCAGAAGGCTCCGTGGGAGGACGACCGCTAGACTTGAGCTCCCCAGCACCAGCAGCCTGCGCTTCTTGCCCCAACAACTGAGTCAGGCGGACCTGATTCCCATCCAAGTCCACCTCGTGGACCTGAAAGTCGCTGTAGCGTTGCTTCAGCAGCCCGTAAAATCCCGAGGCGGAGTTCACGAAGCCGGAGATGCCACAGTCGGCTTCGGTCAGCGCTTTCATCTCCAGTTTTGGCGCCGAAGCGCCGGCGCTCGAGGACACAGGCATGGTCCAGCAACGCACAGCGCATCTACGCGCCAAGATGGCGAGCGAAGCGCCGCTCGACGGCGGGGATCTCGGTTTGGGGTGCGGATCGATTTGGGACGCTAGTCCGGCTCAATGGCTGTCGTGAAGAGACTGGCGTTTGGCGGCCGTCATGGCACTCACACGCTACGAGCCGTCGTCTGCGACTCCGCAGCGCCAGCTGGTGGACAGCCTTGGCTACATCGACGCGGATTTCGACGATCCGGCCATGCAGGAGCGCGTGCTCGTGCTGGTGGAACAGGAGATGCTGAGCGGCCGCGTGAAGCCTCGCGAGCTGAAGGCGCTTCCGGAGCTGAAGCTCAGTCCGTTTGTGCAGGCAGAGCTCGAGAGAGTGCAGCGAGGGGAAGAGACGCCGAAGGTGGAGAATGAACCAGCGCGCGCGGGTGAACTAGACGAGGAGAGCCCCGAAGGGATCCAGCGGGGACTCAAGCGCCTCCGTTCCGAGGTGCGTTCCTACACAGCCAACGGAAGCCAAGACTGCATTGTGCCTCCAAAGTGACATGAAAACGAATCCACCACTGCAGTGTTCTCATCGACGAAATCCTGTGTATCTTCAGATCGAAAGCCAAAGCTGGCGCCTGGAAGAGCTGCAGTGCCTGGCCTTGTCTGGGGCTGAAAACTGGCTGGCGTTCAACAAGCAGAGCGAAGACATAGCCAAGACGTTTCAGAGCAAGCTTGACAAAGCGGGAAAGGCACTCGAGGAGGTGAACCAGGAGCGCAAGTTTGCACAGGAGCAGGTGATATCCACATCGCGTTCGGCACCTGACCATCTGAAACCTGAGACGTTGTCGCCGCCTTGATGAATCAGGTCGCCAATCGACTCCTCGGACAAGAGGCCCGGAAACTCGCGCTTACTGAGAAGAACCTGCAGTTGGAAATGGCCAATGCAGGCCTACGGAAGGAAATCGCGAGCCTTCAGGTGAGATGCGCAGCCATCACCGGGGCGTTTTGTTTTTTTGGTTTTTGTTTTGTTTTTTGCTTTGCTTTTGCGCTGACCTTCTTGCACCGATTGCAGAGGGAAGCGTCACAAGCCGGGGTGGTCATGCCTCGTATGCCGTCAGAGATTGCGAGGGAGATCCCAGCTGTTCCGCATGAGGAGTTGGGAAGGAGTGATCATAGAGCGGACGACAACGCGATGGAGGAATCGTAAGAAGAAGAAGAAGAAGAAGAAGAGATGTCTCGTCTATGAATACCGTAGGAGAATGACCGACATCAAAAATTACAACGCATGCCTAACTTGACAGCTCAGGACTCGCTCAGGATGCTCTTCATCGTCTCGTACACCGTCCACGACACGGCCACTGAGGGAGCAGACACCATCATTCTCGGGGCCACGCCTTTGAAGAAGGCCGTTATCCCCTCCTCCCTCAAGATTCTAGACGCCATGCGCATCATACCGATCGATCGATCTTCCCCGATGCTCTGGGATATCTCTGCGATGGTGCTTCGCAACCGATCGGCCGGCGTGAAGATGTACCGCCGACTCTGATAGACCGGCCCATTGAGGCGTATGCTGCCCCCCGTCTGCTTTGTCGTCCACTGCCTCACACTCTTTTCACATCGCTTTACTTCGTCTTCTACCATTTCATTCAGCTTCCACTGCCCTTTCTCGCCTTCTGCGCCTCTTAGCTCGGCTGCTCCACTCGTCTGCAGGCGGGTCTTGATCATGTCCAAGGGAGTGGTCACCGCGGCCGCGAAGCCACCGGCCAAGGCCCCGGAAAGCATCAAGCCGGACACCTCGTATTTGCCGTCGGGGTACATCCGTTGCTTCAGGTCCTCGTTAACCGCCACCATGACACAAGCGTACGGTATGTTCATCAAGAGAGTCGTCGAGAACGACCTGTGAAGCCTTCGTAAGTCGACGTGCTGTCCGCAGCTTCAACATCTGTGACCCACCTGTAAAACGTGCTGGGCCCTTCCGTCCGATAGATGGTGCGGAAGGCGTCTAGTACACCCTCGTATCTGCCCAGCTGTAGGCGCTGCTTCACCAAGTCCATCGGCGTCATCACCAGATCGTGCGCGCAAGTCGCCACCGCTCCCGCAGCGGCCGTCCCCACCGTCGATGATCGCCCAGCCTAGAGCGAAGGCCTCAGCAATGGATCCCGTCGCATCCAAAGGGCGCAAGGAAGGCTCTACCTGGCTCCGAATCTGCTCAAAGATGCTGAAGTACAGCGCGTGAGCCGGCACGCAGCCGCCGAACATGGTCGAAACCCCCCTCCAGAGGCGCAGGACGCCTTCCTTTCGTACACTGTGCGCCAACATGTTCATCGATATCTCCGGCCGTGGCGTGACACCGCAGCGCTGCACGTGGCGGCCACACCGAATGCACTGAATGTGGGTCTTCAGTGTATCAACCGGAAACATGAACGTGTGCTCGGCGATCCCAGCCACGGAGCCGGCCAACATGTGCGCCGCGAAGGACGTCTTTCCATCCCATTCTTCCCATTCGAGGTCCTCCGTCATCACTCGCGGAGGCTGTCGGCTCAGAAATCGCTACAAGCGATGTCTGCGGCCTGGCATGAAAATGGGGTACTCCGCCGCAACTCGCTCGCCTCACAGGCGTCACCTCTCGAGGACCCTCTAGCACTCGGAGGGGCGCAAATCCGTGAGGTGCTGCTCAGACGCAGAGCGCCGATGGGTAAACGCTCTTTGTTTGAAAAAAAAACGCGCCTACTTCGCGACTGCGCTGGACGGCGACGGCGGTCAATTCAACGCGGTTTCAAAAGGCTTCTTCTGTGAAACTTGGGATATCATAGCCAATGGAACGGATCAAAGTGCCGAGCAGAGGATTGAAGACTATGATGCAGAGCGCAGTAATTTAAACTAAGAAGGTTTGAAAAGGTTGAACCAGGCTTTAAAATCCAGAGCTTTCACTCTGGCGCGTGGTCCGGTATTGGTATCGCTACTGTATTGATACGCAGTTGGGGATCGATATCGATCTTGAGGATTATCGAGCTGGAGTGCTTCGAGGCGCGGCGGAGTTCAAAACAGTCGCGGCGCGCCTCTGCTGCCATCCGAAGCGGACTGTCCAGATGTCCGCCCGCGCGCCGCTGTCCGAGAGCGTTCGGCTCCAGCTGGAATGCGAGGCGCGATGCGCGCAGCTGCTTCGCGTGCTAGACCGCGTCCAGGAGCTGTCCGATGCGGACCGGAGGCATTTCGTGAAAGAAGGATGGATCTCTGAGAGCGGCGATGTGCGTTTGCGGCGGCCAAAGCACGTGAAGTACTTGAGAATGGGTCTGGAGTACCTCCCGGCGGGGTACGGCTCCTTGGACGCCAGTCGACCGTGGATTGTGTACTGGATCGTCCACAGCTTGGAGCTTCTGGGGGCTTCAGCCAGCGAAGATCCGGCCTTGTCGTCGCGAATAGTGAGGTTTCTCGGCCGGTGCCGATCGCCGGAAGGTGGGTATGGCGGAGGGCCTCAGCAGCATCCTCATCTGGCTCCAACCTACGCGTCCGTGCTGGCGCTGGCCACCCTGGGAACGAGCGAGGCGCTGGAGAGCATCGACAGGCGGGCGCTCCAGGGCTTCATCATCTCTCTGAAACACCCCAGCGGCGGGTTCCGCATGCACGAAGACGGAGAGGTCGATGTGCGGGCTACGTACACCGCGCTCTGCGTCGCAAGACTGCTGAACATTGACTCCCCGCAGCTCGTGGAGGGAACCGCGGAGTATGTTTTGGGTTGCCAGACCTTTCAGGGCGGCTTCGGTGGCGAACCCTGCAACGAAGCGCACGGTGGCTACGTGTTTTGCGCATACGCGTCCCTCATTCTACTCGGGGTCGCAGATCAGATAGACCTGGAGGCCTTCGAGGAATGGCTCGCGAACCGTCAAATGGCGGTGGAGGGCGGATTCCAAGGAAGGCCGAACAAGCTAGTGGATGGCTGCTACTCCTTCTGGCAGGGATGCTCAGCTGCATTGCTTGAGGACGGCGTCCTCTACGGGAGGAGAATCGGCTGCTGGGACGAGTCGTACTGGCTAAAGAGCGAGGATGACGACGGTCGGGAGATCTACTCGCCGGACATGTCGCTCGGATCCGTCCTGCTCGACTTCGCTCGAGATCCAGATCCGCACAGTGATATGGACCTCGATCTTGACGCCACGTCAGGCGTCCCCGGAGAAGACGAAGGGGGACCGTCGCCGGTCAACATGTATGACTCACGAGCGCTGCAGAGATACATCGTCTTTTGCGCTCAGCACGCTGCTGGAGGCCTGCGCGACAAGCCGGACAAGTATCCGGATTACTATCACACTTGCTACAATCTCAGCGGCCTCTCAACGGCCCAGCACTGTCTCTCTAGCAGCGTGGAAGCGACCGTGGTTGGCGATCCGTCGAATCGAATACTGCCGACGAATCTGGTGTTCAATATTCGCGAGAGCAAGGCAAGGAGGGCCGTGAAGTACTTCAAAGATGCAGGACCAATCTAAAGCGGCCCGCTTCGATTTCCTGGCTTTCCGAGGGGCACGGTTCTCCTTTCTTTTTCCCTTGCCCTTTTTGGGGGCGGGTTGCATTGACCACTCTGCTTGGGTCACTCTTGCTTCTTCTTTACACCAAACCAGCAATCGACCTGCTCCCTAGTCGGAACGTTGTCGAGCTTTGGGCCCACAGCAGAGACTGCCGGGGGACACTGCAGCATCCCTTTCACAATTCGCATGATGTCGTCGGCCGTGATTGCGTCTACCTTGTCGCAAATCTGCTTCGCCGTCATCACTTCGCCGTAGGTGAGGATCTGTCGCCCCATGTCCTCAAAGAGAATCAACCTTGATTCCATCATCGTCAGGAGATTCACCTTGAGCATCTGCTTCGCTCTGTCCAAGGCCTTGTCCTGCACTGGGACGTACGAATACCTCACGAAAAAATCACACAGTGCGTGGCTGAGCTCCGCCGCCTTGTCTGGCGCAGATGTGCCCACCAACGAGAAGATGCCCTCCTCGTCGTAGTTGTGGAACTGCGCTTCGGCGCCCTCCGCCATGCTGAACTTGTTAAGGATCTCCAGATACAACTGAGACAGCAGGCCCTTGCCCGGCCCTCCCGCCGAGAACGAGTCGCCGCCTCCCAAGAGAGTCTGCAGGAGTGCCATTGCGATCGCATCGTCGTGCTTCCATCCTACGCCTTCCCAGGAAAAGGCAACCTTCACGAGCCCCTGGTCATTCATCTCATGATGCACCTCTCGGAGGACGTGGCCAGGAAAGAACTCCGACCGCGGCCGGGGAGAGGCCTTCGGCGATGCCTTTGGAAGCTTGGGTTCGATGTATTTCTGGGCCAGCTCCACGAGACGACCGTGCTCCATCCCCGCCCCACTCACCACCAACCTAATTGGATGAACGCAAGAAGAAACACGCAAGAGGACATGAGCAGGTAGCACGCTTCGTCTCGTCTCTTTTGGGTCCCACCCTACCTCGAAGGATGGAAGGTGGCCAACCGATGATCATGCAGGTCGTGCAGCGTCAGCGAGTGCAAGTCCACGTCCTCGGTGACCCGCAAGCTGCGCCCCAGCGGCTGGCCCGGCCACGCAGCCGCGTGCTGCGCTTCGATGATGTGCATCTCCAGCGGCGTGTCCGCCGCTTGCAAGCTCATGATCTCCTTCACTTGCTGCAGTTCCACGGGGTCGTCGTACGTCGGATTGAGCAAGCAGTCCCCGATGAGGCTCATGCCATCGTCCAGGTGGCGTCGCAGCGCATCCAGGATGAAGCAGCAATGGTCTCGCGTGCAGGCGGCATTCACCATCCCTCCGATGTCCTGCACCTCCCTGATGATGTCGGCAGAGCTCCGGTCCGGCCTCGACGAGAACGCCATCAGCTCCAGCATGTGCACCACGCCGGTCTTCTTCTCGTACAGGCTCCCGCAGTCGCCCACCAGGCCGAAGCTGCTCAGGTGGCCGAAGGTGTCGCGCGACACCACCCGCAGCCCGCTATCCAGAGTGGTCAGGCGCGGCTCCAGCTGCTCAGCCGGCGGCGGAACGGAGTTCTCCACCTCCGAGGGAAAGATCACATCCGTCCGCAGCCTCTGCAAGGCCGCAGGAGGCACATCTCCCTGCCTCAGGCGCGGCTTCTTCGGCCGAAACTCGCTGGCAGCTTGAACGACGGGCAGATACTCCTCCTTCTCTCTCGCGAAGAAGCTCAAGCGCCGCCGGCCGCCCAGCTGCTCCCACAGCCGCAGACAGCTGCGGCCGCGCATGGCCCGACGTGTGCGGCGCGCGGGAATTCGCGCGCGGTGTGACGGAGCTACGAACGACTGGCTGGGGAAGTCGCGACACAAGACGGGCTCCCAACGGTGTCGCGCCGTTCTCTCCTTCTGGGCGGCGAAACGATGCGAACATCGACCGCGCCACTGAGGGGAGCAACAGCGGATGGGAAAGCGGACGAGACGCAGGACGCAGGGCGCGTTCGAGCGGCTGGGACGGCCGCTGCTGAGGTCTGTCAGTAGAGTGGGAACCCGGCGGTGGCGGAGCAAGAGGTCGAGGAAGTCACGTGGCCTTGTCATCGTTTCCCGCGCTGCTCAGACGCGTTCCTCAGGTGCGTTGCTCATCCTGCAAGTCTTTTGCGATTCGACTCTCGTCGTGGTGCTGTCGGCCGCAAGGTGCAAGGCGAGCAGTAGTGGGAAACAGCAACTTTCGTCTTGTTCCTGCTCTGACATCCAAGCGCTCTCCCCGGCAAGCCTAGCTGATGTGCGCCGCTTCCTAGTGGTGGTCGACAGTCACTACCGGGGCGTTCTCGATCGGGTGCAGCTTGAAGTACTTGTCGAGGATGGGCACGTAGTACAACGCCCCGCTCTTCAGGTTGAACCACTGAAGCTGGTGGACCTCCGGATCCTCGAAGCCGACGACGCGCTCGTCAAACTCCGATGGCACCTTGGCAAGCGAAAAAACAAAGCAGTTTCCCTCAGCATCTCCACAAACTTGCGTCTGTGACCTCTCCTGCGCCTTCAGAGAATCGCGCGCTTGACGCATGGGCGTACCAGGATGGGGTTCTCCTTGGTTCCCGCTCCCTCCGGCGGCACGATCGGGTCGCGGTTGAACAGAATCTAAGGAGAAGCACGTTGAGCCCATGTCCGCTGCGTCTGCCGCAGCACTTCGACGCTGGAAAGGATTTGGCAGAGCGCACCTCTCCGCGTGCTTCCGCTTCGAGCTCCATCTTCCGGCGCCCAAAGGCCTGCTCGCTTTGATCCGGAATCTGGCCGTCGGACTCGAGGAAGCGCATGGCGCCCAGTCGCGGCAGTGCGCGCAGCGCGCAAGGTCGTGAGGATGCGATCACTCGTGCGAGCATGTTACCAGCGTCTGTGCCAAAGATATCAGTGCGCACGAACGCACCAGTGGACCTCACAAACTACTGTGAAAGCCGACAACTGCGCGTAGCGCGCCACGCAGAGATATATTTTGAAATGTGAATGGTTTTCGTTGTTCTGATTCAGAAGTATCTATTATATTGAATAATAGTAGCATATTAAAAGCTAGTAACAAACAATTACTTTCAAAATAACATCATGACCCATTGGAAACCTGTATAGTATTAAACAGATAACTTCAAAAACGATATTTTGAATTGTCTACTTCGGCAAAGTTCCGCGCCTTCGCGCCATCGGCTCCGCAGTGCACTATGCGCGTCTTGCTGGGCCTTCTGCTGACGGCCTCGGCCGGGGCTTCTGTCCGCGAGGCTGCGGTGTCCGCCACGGGCGAGATCCTGGGCGCCGGGGTGAAACCGCGGGCTCGCATACAGACTTATGTGCTGGAGCATGCAATTGGGACGCCCGACTTCACTGCTCGCGGGCAGATACAAGTAGAGACAGAGAGCGGCGAGACTCGCAAAGTGTGTATCTGTGTGACCACCGCGACAAAAGCGAGCGAGCCATCGTCTTACAACGTCTCTGTCTGGCTGGCAGATCATCATCGCCGGTGAGAACGCGATGAGCGCGGTGGAGTATGATCGCTTCAGAGAGCTGGTGCGAAGAAAGGGATACTACCGCTTGCGTCTTCGCGAGCCAGAGGTACGTCTCGGTCCTGCGTAAACACGCAGCGGCGGCACCGCCATGCGATTCGCAGGTCACAAGCTGATTCTGCGTCCCCCGTTCCCTTCGGACCCAGTCAAGTCACTATGTTTTGGCGTCCATTCCGGCGTGTGACCTGCATCGTGCCAGCCTTCGAGACTTGCTGACCGTGCACTTTGATGGGCGGGACCATGTCCTCGCTCTGTCCTACACGGCGATCATACCGTACTTCGCGCCCGACTGCGACAAGAAAGCCTTCAGCGAGGATGGGTCGTCCTTCCGAACGGATCTACAGGAAAGCGCGGCGACCATCGCCAACCCGATCCCACAGGCCAAACAGGCTGCACCGCCCCCCCCTGGCATGGAAAAGGTGAAATCCTTTCAAGACAAGGCGCCGAAGGCGCCGGAGAAGCAGTCCTTTCTCGGCAAGTACTGGTACATCATCCTGCCCATGGTGCTGATGCTCTTCACGGGCCAGCCTCCCGAGGCGCCTGCTGACGCGGCGCAGGAAGGCCAAGGGCAAGGCGGGCAAGACGGGGGATCCGCGAGGGCGGCGCAAGCAGGCGGCGGCGGCGGTGGTGCATCGAGAGCTGGAAAGGGCCGTGGAAAGCGTCAAAGATGAGCATCCGCGAGCTGCTTATGGACTTCGTGTGCTGAACGAAGAAAAGGAAGAAAAAGAAGATGGTGATGCTTAGTTGTGTACCACCATGGCCTTCGCTTTCACATAGACCTGCACGCTTGACGCGGACACGAAGCTCGTTCTCACGAGGCGTTCGACGGATTTCCACACCACCGGAGGAACGCCAAACAGAGGGGAAACAAAGCCCGTAGCCCAGCCGGCATGAAGATGCTGCGGAGGTGGGTATCTGAGCTGCAAAGAGTACAGTGGTGGACTGGTTGATACACTTGGGGCAGACGACGTGGACGCGCAGACCAAACTGCAGCCTCCCCTGCTCTTGTCGCGGTCATGCCATGCGAGCTGCGTAAGGAAAGGGTCGAGGTGATCTGGGGACAGACTAGCAAAGCGTTGTGTTGTGTTTGCTTCATGTTGGCTCCTTTGTTCCACAGCCCCTCCTTGTATCGAAGCTCCTCTCAGCGCAAGCTCATTTGAACCTCCCGCTGCTGGCGGCGATAGATCCGTAAGGACTCCTGCACGAGACGCTCGCGGTGCATGCGCTGTTCTGGGGTCTCCGGGATGTTGACCAGATACTCGTCATCATCGTCGTCGTCGTCCTCGGTCAACTCCACTTCACTACGCTTATCCTCCTCCTCACCGTGTGCTCCGGAGTCGATGTCGTCGTTCAACTCCGCGGCCAAGTAGTACGGATCCTCAATCCGTTGATCCGGATCCCTGTCGTGAACAACGGTGGTGGTCACGACGTCGGTGACAGCTTCGGGCTGCGCATTGTCCGCCGGGATGGGAGCTTGCCGCCTCATGTCTTCAGCGGTCCAGTAAGTCCGAGCCAGCGATGGAGACGCCCCTTCAACCCTGTCGGGCACGCTTCTTCCGGATTCTTCCTTGATGCTTCTACGTCGACTTCTCGAGAAATCCTCCTCGTCGGAATCCGAAACCGAATCTCGGCGCTCATCTTCGCCGTACTGCATCCGACCCCTCGGTGCTGAGATCCGCTTGGTCTCGGACGCTGCATGTCGCTCTGGTGCTGGTGCCGGCTGCCGTGACTGAGTTGGCGGCAGTGTCAGCTTCGAAATGCTTCTGACCCCTTCTTCTGACGTCGCGGGCTTTGCTGACGGAACTGCCGGTGCCGAGATCTGGCGTGACTGGGGTGCTGCCACCGCGATGGGACCCTCCTTTTGCCTACCTGCGGCGGCTCGATCCAGTATGTCTATCACCTCCTTGAGCTCGGAGGCCTTTCCCTCGTTCGCCTCTGCAAGGCCCGAATCCACCGCATTGGCGCGCTCCATCTCTTGATCCTTCTCCAGCCGAGTCAGGAACTCCAGAAATCGCTGCTCGTTCTTCTCGGTGGCATCTTCCAGAGCTTCACGCGACGTCCCCTGTTTACACTGCATTTGCCGTCTGCGGGTACCGCCGAGGCACCGTCAAGCATCAGTATAGATTTGCGCTTTTGACTTTTTCACTTCCGATGCCGTGGTCTTACCTCATCTCAGCCTCGTCAAAGGCGTGGAGGACGTGCTGGACGGCCACGGTTGGCTTCGGCTCCGACGGAGGCGCTTCGCCGTCCTCTCGTACTTTCAACTCTGCGATGTCTCGTTGCATCATCTCCAGGGCGTGCAACAGATTTCCGTTCCGTCCCTCGTTGGGACTGGCGTCACCGAGCGGGTCCAGCCCGATGGTGTCCTCTGAACCCGGCGCGAATCGGTTTCGCAGTGCCTCCCTTTCGCGCGCCAAAACTTCCTGGAGTACAGCATACAGATTGCAGAGACGAAGCCCAGTTGGTACGCGACAGGAAGCCTAGCCTTGGGCTGCTTGAGAAAGGCTCTGACCTCTTCCGTGGGACGTCG
The DNA here is from genome assembly GCA_019677205.1 of Pinguiococcus pyrenoidosus. NCBI lineage: Eukaryota > Pinguiophyceae > Pinguiochrysidales > Pinguiochrysidaceae > Pinguiococcus > Pinguiococcus pyrenoidosus. Next base: position 13,776 of record JAAMXY010000223.1, on the reverse strand, counting down.
CCCTGAAGGACGTCGAGCGCTCTGGCGTTCGCTCCGTTCGTTCTCCTGTCGCCTCTCCCAAGCAGTGCGTACAGCCGGGCTCATCCACGACAGGTCCTTCTTCATCTCTTCTAGTCTTGCACGGCTTCGCGCGTACGCACTGTCCCCCTCTGCCCCGTCCTGCTCTTGCTCCTCCGGCAACATCGAACGTAGCACGCGCTCGAACATCGCTTCTTGGTCGGCACGATGCTTCGCTTGCAGGTCACGCTGCCGCTCTTGCCAAGCTCGAAAGTCCCAATCTGTATGTAAGCGAAAGTAGAAGACAGAGAAAGGTTAGATCACTAGCTTGCCATACTGTTGGTGCAGTTTTTTGTCGTTTGGGAAGGATGCATTGCGAGCTTCCGCTCGCCGTCTTACTTTCCAAGTCGGCTTGCTGCGCTTCGTTCTGGTCACCAAAATCGCGTCGCGAGGCCGCAACCGACGACATTTTCAGCACCTCTGTAGGCACTCTGCTGTTGCTGGCGTCCTTGACAAGCTTCGTGTCCTCGTCACCAGAGCGGGCGTAGGTCGAGGTGGAGTGCAGCGGCTGTCCGACTTCTTCGCTGGGAAGTTGGAGCTGAGCGCTTTCTTGCAGTACAGCTGCGGGATGAGACGTCGCCACAGCTGGCACAAGGGTACTGTCCTTCAGCAGCACAATCTCGCCGTCGGCGAGGCGGATTTGCCACCGGTCCGGATGCTTCTTGGAACGCTTGACCACTTCTGCAGTGCAGCCATTGAGCTCCTTTCGGGAGCCCAGTCCCTGGATCCACACCAGCTTGCCAGGGCCAATGCTTGTTGCATCATCGAGCTGATCCTGAGCCTCAGTAGGCAGGAGAGGGCCTGGAGGGCTGCTGCTGGAAGCGAGGCCATTGCACTTGTTCCGGTAGCCTGACATGCTCGACAGGGGCGAGTCAGGTATGGTGGCGGCAATGCTCCCGGCGGCTGCGGCTTACAATCTGGCTCTAGCCGAGGATTGCAGAGCGCAATGGGAAGTGGGAGCCACAGCTGCGTCGTGACGCTTGGTGCAAATTCAAAGGAAACGCCTTGAGACAGTGGCATGAACAAATTTGAAATGCGCGTCATTCTCTCCGATTCTTACGCTGTGATATGGATGGATACACAAGTCAAGGTTTTCATCTTCAGTGTAAGCCAATTGATTTTGATTTTGCACATGACGTCAGTTTTAATTGGCATGTGGCAAAGGAGCTGTACATGTTGAAAACTGTTTCTGAAACGGTGGATTCGATTTCTCGAGCTCGACCCAATCGTTTCTCTCCCCTCGCCTAAATTTTGAAACTTTGATCTCACTATAATATATTAAATATTTTGGATATATATTGCTAATCTCCAACCGTCCACCGGTCTGCAAGACAGTGTGACCAGCGGGCGCAGCAGCTTTCGTCATCTGCTCAAGGGGCCTGCACCGCCTCGGGAAGTACCATGCGGGACAGTTGGTTGTGCATTGTCCCCACCTTGGCCTTCCTGATGGCCTTGCGTGTGCTGGTCCTGATCCGCCTACACTTCGAGCCCACCGGCTGGATGGATGCCAAGCCGTCCGTTAAGCTGGCGTTTCTATACCAGCATACCTGGTCGAGCATCATGCTTCGCGGTCTGCTCGCGGGCCATGCGCTGGAAAAGAAGTGGGCGGAGGAAGGCCGCACGCCAGCTCTGAATTTTGACTTGTTGGAGGCGCACAGCTTCGCGGAGAACAGGCCTGCGTCGGCGGCGCTGGAGGGCTTGGCCTTCTGCTTTCACGTGAAGGAGTACAACGTCCGCGCCGGGGAGCGATGTCACGCTCTGGGAGCCGTGAATATCTTTGACCGAGTGGATGGCGCGGTGCTGACCCCGGAGGAGAGCTACTACATTGACAAGTTCGTGGAGAACACCCACGCGTCCGCGGACTTCTTGCTGGAGCGACACCAGCTTCCGCACGAACCGCGCGCATCAGTCATCTACCACCCGCACAGCAACTTTGCTGGAGAGGCCGAGATCGCCCAAGAAGGTACTGCCCAGCCTGATGCCTGCATGTGGGATGGACGCAAACCCATTCACCCCTTGGCGCTGGCGCCTTCGTCTTTCTGGACTCAGCGACGCCGCAAAGGAATCTGACGCTGGCGCTCATGGGACATCCCGGGCATCTGCCGACGGAAGAGAGGAGGAGAGAGATCGAGGAGGTCGTGTCGAGAGCCGGCTTCCGCTTGGTGTCGCAGCAGCAGCTTTCGATGGGGACGACAGCGGCTCGCATCCCCACGGTGCTGGGGGTCGTCCGGGGCTTGTTCTTCCTCGACTTCAGCCCCGTTCGGCGGCTCCTGGACGACACGCTGGAGTTCGTCACTGGTGCATGCCATGTGGACGACAACTGCAAGGCCTTTCAGCGGGACCGCCACAAAAGCGCTGCGGTGCAGAGGGCGCTGGAGGTTCAAAGGCAGCATCATCGGCAGTTTGAGCATGTCGACGCATGCTTGATCTGGCCGCGCAGCGAAGGTGACGAGCAGGAGACAGTTTTGAGACCAGTGACTAGGCTGGTCACGTGTCTCAGTCATGGCCTTCCCACCTTGGTCTACCCCTACGCGTCGTACGAAGAGCTCATCCGAGGGGCTGAGCTGGGCTACAACGCGACCGCCAAGACGGTCGGCGAACTCCAGCAGCGCCTTGCGGAGTTGAAGGCCATCGGAGCTTGGAGACCTGAATTGGTCGACAAGAGAGTCCGCTTTGCCCAGCACTACAACCATGAGTCCATCGCTCAGATGTACATAGACTTGATGATGAGCCTGTGATGCGCAGCGACGCAGTGTGCCAGCAGCCGAGCTTCAGCAATCAAGGGGGCCCGCTATTCGTTCCAAGGACGTGCTGCTAATCGTCACGCTTCGCCCTCTTCCTCGCCGCTCCCTTGAGACGACCTGATGACTTCTTCCTTTCCGGCTGGGGCTCGGCCTCGGGAGCGTCCTCCTCCTTGTCCTTTGACTTGAACACGAATCTCTCAAGCAGAGCGCGCACCATGCGAACGAGCGAGATCACGATGATCACGGAAAAGACCGTCCGGATGGGCTTGTAGTTCTTTCGCAGGAACTTCTCAAACCAGCTCGCCTCCGGCAGGAGCTCCACGTACAGCTCCTCCGTCCGCTGGTCCTTCGCGTCGAGCTTCCAGGCCTTCAGGAGGTGCATGCTCGGCTCAGCAAGGCGCTCCGGATCGCGCTCCAGGATGACTTCAAAAAGCCCTTCGCTGCTGGAATCCCCATCGTATCCGGGCACATGCAGGATCAGGCCGTCACGGAAGAAGCCAGGGATCGAGAGCTCGTCCGCCGAGGGCGCCAAGGTGACATCGAGGTCGGCAGTCCGCAGCTGACCCAACCGCGAGTCGGACGCGGCGTGTCCAGCCTTCTTCAGCATCTTGAACGCGTACTCTCCCTTCGGGACACAGCGTCAAGAAGGGTAGATTCGAGCGACTTGTCCTAGGCAGCATACCTTCTGCAGAAACAGCTTCATCGCCGGATCTTTCGCTTCGATGTCCGCGCGACTGCCGGAGCCTTCCGTCTTTTTGATGAAGCCATTTTCTGTGCGTTGCGTGTTCTTCAGAAATTCTGCTTGACTCTTCATGCGCTCCTCTAGCTCTTCCGCCTTGATCGTGCGCTTCGTACCATCGGCGCTCACGTAGTCAAACTCGGCTGCGCGACACTCGGGTTAGTTCGGGTGCGCTGAAGAAGAGGAGTCCGTACGAGCGGGGCGCAAGTACCAGATTCTGCGCGAGCTTTTGCGAGAAGAAGCGCTGCGACAACGAAGAGAGACCTCATCTTTCCGGAGATCGTGTGGCGCGCTACGAAAACCACTAGCGCGCACAGAACGCTTGCAGAGCGCTCTGCTGCATTTGTAGCCAGCGCTTGCGAATTCGGGCAAACACGGTCAGCTGATGGGTACACATTCCACGCTCTTATTCAGCTCATATTTTTCACGAGAAATTAACGTCAGTCGGAGGACTACTGCGTCTGAATTATGTGTGTAAACGGTCTTGGTAGCGTTACAGGGACGACACATGAAACGGTCGGGTCGACGAGGTGCAACGTGTATTATCGATCCATACTTCAACTACTATCGAGATGGAAATATACATGCTGAAAACAAGAAGACCACGGAAGACGCGAAAACCTGAAAATCTCCCGCCAAAACCGCGGAGAGCTGCAGTGCGGAAGGAAGCAGTGTAATGTGAAGATGAGAAGCCGCGCTTCTCTGCTCATGTTCGGCGCTGGCACAGATGTGGGCAAAAGCGTGCTGAGTGCGGCGCTCACTCGGTGATGAAAAGCTCTGCGAACTCTGGTGTGCGGCGTCAGCTGATCCTGCTCGAACTTCAGCGCAGCTCTCAGCCTCTCAGACGTCTCCTGTGTCCGCTACATCAAGCCCGTGCAGACCGGTGGACCCGAAGTGGATGCAGACGCTCTGAGAAAGGCGCTCTCCCCAGCGCAGCAAAAACTGGTGGGTCCACCTCTCTCTTGCGCAATGCTCATGCAGGGACCTTCTGAGCTCTCGGACCGCAATACTGCAGGTGGAAACCCACACCCTCTTCGCTTGGGACACGCCCGTCTCTCCACACCTGGCAGTGGCTCTGGAGGGCAAAGGCGTCGACGACGAAAAGCTGCGCGGTGCTTTGGAAGCACTGCTGAGAACTCGGGAGGAGGGGTAAATAAAATAAAGCACACGAGATCCGTACATCCGAAGGGCCGTCCTCCTCAGCATCTTGCCATTGCAGGAAGTTTTGCATGGACATCGTGGAGACAGCAGGAGGTGTGCTGAGCCCCGCGCCGTCGGGCACACCGCAGGTTTGTGGAGCTCCTGAAGCAAGTTTGGCGACGCAGCGCTGAGCGTTTCTTCGCAGGCTGATGTGTACAAGAAGATGGACGAAGCCCTTTTGTGGCAGGTACCTCCGCACACCTTGACTAGGACGACAGGCGGGGAGCAGCTTTGTGCCTCTGACCTGCCTCCCCAACCACCAGATGAAAGTTGTGCTGGTGGGCGACGGCCGGCTCGGGGGGATTTCCAACACTCTGACTTGCTTCGAGTCCATCCTACGTAGAGGGTACGACGTCGCAGGTACTAAGCATCTCTTTTTTTCCTTGTGTTGTGCCCCTCGTGCTGGTGGTCGGCCTGAACAGCAATTGGAGAAGCCTGGGCTTACTGAAATCGCTTACTGAAATCGCGAAGGCGTGATCACGGTTGAAGACGTGAACTACATCCGCTGTATCCGCGATGCCGAAGGACGGGAGTCCCCCGCGCTGGATCATCTGGGAAACGGTGACGCCGTGAGAGACGCCATTCTAAGCTCCATCCAGAACGGAGAGTATTCGCTCCCACGTGTGCCCTCCTTCATGTCCTTGAGACCATTCCCACCCGCTCAGGTGAGAGCAGTGCGCGGGAACCCAGTGGATGACGTTTCTCTCACGGTCCGACGACGCAGGTTCCCTTGGACGACTGGTTCGCAGATACCAGCGGGAATGTCTCGACGTTCTTGGACGCCTTGATGAAGGACGAAGCCTAGATTTGCGAGGTGCCAGATTGGCACAGGCAATATGTCGTGGCGACAGGAAGGAAAGCGCCGAAGGGCTCAGAAAACCTCCAGTTTTGCTCGTTTCCACCGCACAAAGCCACACTTTTGTCGGAGGAAGACAGAAAGCTCTCCGCCTACGGCCGTCTACGCTTATGTACAAGACAGATTTCCCCACGGTAGTACAGTGTGCACGAGCACAAGCTTTGCCTCGAGTCGCAACATGCATGGTCGTGCACAACTTCACATGGCAACAGGGTTTGCCCAATTATTCATATCATTCTACATCTCGGAGAGCAGCTAGCAGCTTTCGGTGTACTCTTCATCTTGAAGGCTGTCGACGTGAGCTCTTCATGATCTCGGAAAGGCCCGCTCAGCATCACCCTCTTCCACTCGTCGCTGGCATCCCTTCCGCGTTCCTGCTCGGCGACTGCTCCGAGCTGGGGGAGTGGAGGTCGGACCCCTCGGGATGCTCCGACGAGGCGCCATTGCCGTTCTGCTGCCGAAGCTTCTCCCACACACGCTGCTCCTCAGCCAGGCGATCCCGTTCTGCTTGCCGGTAGACCATCTTCACCTCCTCTCGCCTTTTCATGAGCGTGCCGTGCTTCTCTTGGTACTGGTCGACGAGGAATTTCTCCTTGGCTTGTAGCCGATCTTGTAACCGGTGATGCTTCTGCTTCAGGCTCTCCACCTCGTTGATGTATCTTTCTTCTTCGGCTGCCCTCTGATTCTCAAAGTCACTGAGCTTCTTGAGGTGCAGCTTCTCCAGGAGATTGATGTCGTCTTGGATACGCTTGAGCTCCGCCTGCAATTCCGGATCATGATAGTCGAGCTCATCATCCTCCTTGTTCGCGGGCTCCGAGCTCTCAGGACCATCTTGCTCAACCTCGACGAACGATCCCAGCGTACTATTGCTCCCATGGTGCCTCAAAGACGGAGGATCCACTCTGGCATCCGAAGACTGAGAGGCAACATCCCCATTGGCGTGAGCACCAGCATCAGCATCAGCATCAGCATTGCTTTCCGGACTCTCCAAGACAGCGGATCCCTCTTGCGAACCGTCCACGGACTTGTCGACCTCTGAGGCCTCCTTTCCTTGCTCGCCTCGAAGGATTTCGACGACCGACGCCGGATCTGCGCCTCCCCGGAGTGCTCGATCCACATCACCTACCGCCTTGGCAAGTTGGTCCCGCATCGAGTCCAGGATCTCCTGATCTTCGAACACGAAATTCGAGCTTGGACCGTTCTCCACCGCTCGGCGTAGCTCCTCCACCGTGGTGTCTGGGTTGTCCGATTTCAAGTCGTACTCGAACGTGATCGTCGCGTCGTTCCTGTTCTCCTCGTCGTCCGGTTTCGTCGTAACCCCCATCTCAATCCTGAGGGTCCACGAGTCTTCCTCTCTGCAGTCGATTTCCTTCAGCTGCACATCCACGGCTTCCACCACTTCGCGAGTCAGGGTCGACCCCGGGGTGGCATTGATGTACTCGACCGCGACCGAGCCCCCCGACGCGCGCGACGGACTCGCCAGGTACTGAGGCAAGCTCTTCGACCTCTGCCCGAGTTTGCCAAAGGCTTTGATGTCGTCAGCATACTCCGAATGGTCCCACTCGTCGCCGCTGTTGGCGTCGTGTGGTCGATGGCTGCTCGCGAGCGAGAACTCGTCCTCCCGAGGATCGACACTGCTCAGGTCATCAGGGAGGTTTGTCACAACTTGTTCGTCGAGTTCAGGTTCCTTCACTTTGAGGAACGGGTGCGTGAGCAGCTCCGCCGCGGTCGGGCGCTCGGTCGTGCGCAGACAAGCTCGGATGAAGCCGCGCGCTTTCGGTTCGCTCACGCGCGAGATGGCCAGCGGCTCGACGCCGGCCATGACTCTCCGATGGATCTCGCCCGGATTGTCTCCGCATTCGGAGTACGGCGGCTCTCCTGAGATCATCTCCAGCACCATCATCCCAAACGCGAAGATGTCCACCTTCTCGTCGTACTTCTCATGGTACTGCTCTGGCGCCATGTAGCCCGGCGTGCCAATCCCCCCGCTCAAGCTGTTCTGCCGATTGGTGCTCAAGCTCAGCTCGCCGATGACGATCTCTCCCGAGGCGCCATTGATGAAGACGTTCGAGCACTTCAGATTCCGGTGGATGATGGGCGGGTCGTGGCTGTGCAAATACTGCAAACCTCGCAGGATCTGTCGCGACCAGCGCTTGACGGCTTTCCATCTGATGGTCTTGACCTTCAGGATGAAGTCCTTCAGAGACCCCGACTTGGTGAGGTTCGTGATGTACACCACTTTGTCATTTCCGACGCGCCATCGGTTGTGAAAGATGATCACGTGCTTGTGCCGAAGCTCGGAGAGCATGTTGAGCTCTTGCGTAAGCTTCTGCAGGTCGTTCTTGGACATGTTGGAGATGTCGATCTCGTTCCACGCCACTTCCAGCCCGTCGACGGTATCGTAAGCAGAGAAGGCTCGTCGGCCATTCCCCGAAAAAAGTTCTATGTTAAATCGCAGGAATCGGCCCTAAGAAAGAAGCACAAAGTATTCAATGAGACCTCAAGTCCACCTGCGCGCTGTCCACTTGGGCCGGGCCACGGTCAAGCGGAAAATCTTCTGCATCTCGACTTGCACAAGCGTCTATCCGCGACCTTGGCGCATTCCTAAGGCAGCATCGATGCGTGCCACTCGTGTCTCCCCTCTGGTCCACGCTTCGTGTCTGTCTACGGTGCTCGCGAGATCCCTATCCTGCCCCGGACACCTACCTTGGGAGACCGCTCTTTAACCATATCTTCGGAGAATCTCCTTTCCGAGGCCGTCTCCTCATCGAAGTCGGTCTTCGGCCCAATTTCCGCTTGAAGCGCGTCGATCTCCGCGTCAGCGGCGTCGCGCAGTTGTGCTGGCGCCATGCGCTCTTCCGTGCTGATGCCGGCGTAGAGCTTCTCGCGCTCCGCGGCAGCCATTGTCTCGTCTATACCGTTCATTTCGCGCCAAAAGACCGCACGATCGATGACAATGACGTTCCTTTATGCTTCCTGCTGCCTCTCAGGCGCAAGCGAGTCCGATGCGCGCAAAGCGAAGCCACTTTCGGAAGGGAAAGGGGTATCAGCTGAGGTTAGAGAGCGTGAGCGAGCGGCATTTCGACTTCGTCGCCGGTCAAACGCCTCGACCATCGCTGTCTCCCTTGCCGAGGGTGCGTGGGGCCGTGGAGGCGCGCCAAGAAGAGCTTGACAGTCCACCGGGCCAAGGGCGGGACGCGAAACCCAGATTGCATATTTGTGCATAGAACATTTCAAAATGTCTCAGTTGGCGGATCGTGATCAGCACCCTATGCAATTCCTCGAGAATCTTACCTACTTTAAAAGAAGATACCCCGCAATCCTCTGGGATCTCTGGGCAGTCAGCCGGACCAGCTACCTTTTAAATCTGTTTTAAAAGAACGTACGGACAAGGCGGTGACCGGTGTTGAGAGTTTCATTTGCCGCACATCATGTGCGCGGATTGGACAATGTGGGTTACGGGGCCTTTTGAAAAATCCCGGGAACTGCGCCCTCCGTGCCATAAACGGTCATTTCTCCAGCGAACCGCGTGCATCGGCGATGTGCTATGTCACAATACGCACGAGCGGAGTCGAGCATCGATTGGATCCGGAAAGGTGGTCGGATGGTTCTCGGTGCACCGCCGCACTTCATTGGTCAGCTGTCCCCAGCTCGCTTCTCACCATCGGATTTCGGATTCCATCCACACCTGAACCTGGTTCCATCCGTCTGGCGATCTGCCATCCTGCCATGGGCCATGGGGCCGTTTGACAGATTCTCAGTTTTACATTCCCAGTATTTCAAAGCATTATTTTCGGGGAAATTCAAAAACCCAAAATTTGTTTAAATTTTCGAATCTCCACTGTTTTCTTGATATTTTCATGTGTCCAGCCTCGAAATCCAAATCTTCCACTGTAGAAATATCGAAATCGGGATTTCCGAGCTTGGCAACTGCAGAGAGACAGATATATAGACACTGCGGAAACATAGGCGGACAGATACAGCAGTGGAAACAAGAAGCAAACCCTGAAACAACTCGGAAACGTCGCGCCCTTGCGCGCCACTCATCGCTCCTAAGGTATGGCCAGCCCGGCCACGATGCGCCTGCTGTGGACTCCGCCGTTCCTGGGGCATTTTGACTATGAAGTGCGGGAGTTCCACTCGCTCCGCGAGGTGGGCACCTCCCGTCCGCTGAAGTCCTCCGGCTCTCCCTGCTGACCTCTTCGCCGCAGGCTTGGTGCCTGGACGGCACAGCTGCGGAGGGGGCCGATTGCGCCAGCGCGCAGGCGATGGTGACATATGCCGCGTGGGTAGCAGCCTCGGCGATGGCTTGGACGCTCCTGAGACCTCCGGTACCAACGCTGCTGCTGCCAAGATCCAAACGCGGCGTATCTTTCGTGTCCATCCGGAACTCACGTGAGAATGGCTTCGGTGCAGATGCTGCCACCTGGCGTTCACAAGACGAAGTCTTGGCATCTGGTGAGCCACAACAACGTCAACTTGGTCGTCCTGCCGCTGATGACCAGCTTGGCCACGCTGGGCGTCTTCGGGATGATTCCCAACGACGTCGTCTGCTACGCCCTCGCTGGCTACATGGCCTTCGACTTCCTCTGGATCGCCATCTTCCCGAGGGCGGTGGCGTCGAAGCCAAAGCTCATTCTCGTGCATCACTGTGTGACGTTCTTCCTGGGGTGCGTACGCATTGCTGGAGGTAGCTCCGCGCTCGGGTGCCCAGTCTCACAACCAGGTCTCCACGTGCAAAAGGGTCGCGAGCGCTCACATTGGGAGCGGCTTTGGCTACATGTGCTCCTATGCCACCTGCGTCGAGCTGAACACCTTCTTGCTCGTGGCTATGCGGCTGCCGAGCGTCCGTGGCACGGCGCTCGGAAAGCTGCTGGAGGTGATGCAATGGCGAGCGCGGCGCTGAAACTGCCTCGGCTGGTACTGATCGTGGCGTCTCCCTTCCTGCAAAGGGTGGCTTTTGGGTCACTTGCCTTGTCTTCCGGATGGGGGTGCATCCTTGGCTTGTCTACCACAGCCTGGTGAGAGACAAACGGTGTGCGACGCGCCTTGCTCAATGCTCACCCCCTCTTCTGCCCACGTGCCCAGTTCGCAGCGCCGGCTGTCTATCCACCGCATCGCATCCTGGTCACCTTAGGTAAGCTCCCGATTCCACGTCCTCTCGTCTGAATGACCAAAGAAGGCTTGTAGCTCCTCTGAGCATTGACTGGTAGGGATGACGTTCATGGTCCTTTTCAACATGTACTACGTCTATCTCAGAGTGAAGAAGGACGCGAAGGCAGACGCGAAAGCATCCAAGGCCAAGGCCAAGGCCAAATCCGAATTCAAATCAAGCTAGGTTGCTTGCGTAATGCAGCGTAGCACTACGGCTTGTGCTCACGCACCAGCGACTCGGCAGCTATCCACACCAGCCGAAGGCAACGCGGTTCACCAGTCATCGTACTCGTCGTCGCTCAGGAGATCCTCAGCTTCGTTGTAGAGTCGCCTTTCTGGTGGTTCCCCGAAGAGGCGTGGAATCGCATACGCTCCCGGCCCGGGGGTGGACTGGTTGGGGCTCTTCGCTCGCCTGGACGCAAACGCCGTCACTGGCGATGCGAGCCGGATGCGTACGACGGGCGCTGCTTACCTGAGCTTCCTTCGCTCGTTGTCCTCCTCCATGCGCTCGACAAAGTCGCCCCCATCGTCGCCGAGCACGACGCTGGAGGTGATCGTCGGCGTGAAGGTTGGCATGTACTTGTCCTCCAGGTGCTCGCGGATTTCGACGGTCCGCTCTTGCGCCTCCTCCAGGCGGCGGAAGAAGCCATCCCGGACATCCTCCCAGAACACCTGGGATGGAGGAAATGTACGCCATCTGTCAGGCGCTTTCTGGTTTGCCGCAGCGTGGATCCTTGCGCTTCTGAGAGCTACGCACCGTGTCTTCGGGGCCTTCGCTCAGGAAGGCATCTCCATGGGAAGAAACCCCGAAATGCGCACTCTGGCGTTTTCCCTCCGTCATTTGGGCCGCTTCCGCCTTCTCCGCCATTTCGACCAATTCACGGCGCTTTTCCTCCCGAGCGAGGAGGTCCGTTTCTTGTCGCTCCAGGAAGCTTCTACCGACTTTTGCCCAGGACGTCTTGCTCCGATACTCGACGTTGCAATTCAGGCACTTCTTCCGTCTTTCCAGGTACTCGTCGTACGCCTGCTCCGCCCCGCAAACGGGACATGATTTCTTATCGAGGCGCGCGTCGTGCTCCCTCTTCCCTTGCTTATGCTTGCGGTCCTCTCTTCTTTTGCGCTCGGCGGCCTCCATTCGGATGACGAATTGACTATCCTTTCCTTCTTCATCGGAGGATTCTGGAACGGAGACGGGTTTCATAAGAGGCTTGCTTTCTGTCAAGCGATCTCACTCAGGAGGAAGGCAAGCAAAGTGCCCTACCTCCTCTGTCCTCGCCGTTCCTGTACCGGCGTAGTTTGGGCTTGAATGTACAATTGGCTGCTTCGTCGTAACGACCAAAGCGGGCAAGGCGGGCCTTCTTCAGCGCCGCGCAAACCTTCTTGTGGACGTTCTTCTTCAGCCTCAGCTTTCTCACCATCGACTCCGACGCCGTTGAAAGCTTTGCCACAGTGAGCCCAGCACTGCTTAACTCCCTTACCACATCCAGAAGATCCTCTTGGCCGAGGTCTGTGTTGCGCTGGAACCACTTCACCAGCTCGTTCTGAGTACCTCCCCTCTCGTCGCGTCCGTGCTTTTCAGCTTTGCTGCTGATCACTTGATTTCCCCTCCTGCGCCTCCCGCTTCGGCGGCCGTTCTGCTCCATGACCCGCTCTGCCATGAGCATCATCACCTGTGACTTCTTCACCCCATTTTTCAAGGCCAGCTCCACGTCCAACTTTCTGGCCGAGTCGGAGAGTCGAGTTCGAGGGTATCTGCGTCCCGTTCCGCCCTTCGTCTCTCCTTCACGCCCTTCGGGAGAAGCCGCTCGCTTTGGCGGACTAAGCGTTGCTGACTTGCCCCGTGATGATCGATATCTGGGAAGTCAACTTTACTTTGCTGCTTTCTTGTGCCATGTTTGAAGACACGACTTGGCTCTTACCTCCGGCTTCTTGTCATCGGAGACTCCGTTTCTTGGAGAGATGGAGCTCCGTCCATTTCATTGAGGTCCGGCGACTCTTCGCGGGCGATTCGTCGTACGTCTTCAGCCAGCTGCATTGCCGCCTCGTCAGGCGGCTGTTCGCTGGACTGCTGCATCGTCTCGACCACTTGTCTCAACGAGGACTCGACGTCCGCGGCAGCCTCGGCCCCACCAGACACAACCTCCTTAGCGACTGCCTTGACTTTCTCCATGGCGAACGACGACTCTCCGGAGGCCAAACTTAGTTCCAGCTGTTGCGAGCGATCCAACTCCATGGCTGCGGCGTGCAGCGCGTCCAGAACGGTCTTCCGATCCACGTTGGACCGTGACTGGCGAGGTGGGTGGCTTTCCTCATCCTGCCGCTCTGCTCGTTCTGCAATCACGGTCGCCTCTGCGAGCTTTCTCACAGCTGCTCTCTCCCGAGGAGGCGTCTCCGCAGTGATTGCGGCGTTCTGCGTCCCTTTCTCGCGCATTCGGGTCTTGAGAGCAGTCGGCAACCGCCGGACAGAGGTTGCTTCGCGCGAAGCACGGACTTCGGCATCTTCTGCATGCGCGGCAGCTGAACCAGGTTCCTGGGCAGAAACGGCATCAGCCACTTGATCACGGGAGCTTGCCGGGTCATCGTCTTGTCCCCCCTCGCGATCTTGCACACTTGGGGCTGGGATTTCATTTGTTGCCGTCTCGCTCTCTGAGGCGCTAGGGTGTTGGTCTCGACGGGATTGTGCCTGCTCCTTTGCGTGTTCTGGCCCTGCCGCAGCATCCATTGCAACGCGTTCGCCTGATTCTTGCGACAGCGAATTTGTCCCTGGTTGCTGCTTGCCGATGTCGGAAGGATGCGTTGGCTCCTCGTGTTCTTCAGCGGAAAGGAGGCGCCCCTGGTCGGCCGTCGCGTTCTCCACCTCTGCCGCTGCGTCCACTTCTGCCCTCATGTCACCTACATCTGCCCTTGTGTCACCTACTTCTGGCCTCACCGATTCATCTGATGAGGCCTTTGGTGATTCATCCGCCGAACCAACCTCCTCCCCTCCATTCCCTGGTGCGTCCTCCTCCCCTGTGCGTTGCTGAGTG
>JAAMXY010000222.1:28108-47292 GCA_019677205.1 Pinguiococcus pyrenoidosus | reverse complement strand
CGGCCAGTATGCTCTCCAGCGACGATTCGTACTCCGTCGAAAACGGTGCCGGAGGCGGCACGTAAACCTTGCTGGCCACGCCCTGCTTGCGAAGTGCCAGCCGGTAGAACGTTCTGTCGTCATCTATCTGGAGCGCTGCCGCTGCCAGAATCGTTGGCGACACCTCGCCGTCGGATACCAAAGTTGTATTCGCTGACGGGGCCGGAGCAGGTGGCGGCGGCGGCGGCGGCGGCACGGGCTTAACGATACCGTCATCATCCACGTAGGCAAGCTCGACCGCCACATCCTTCCTCGTGAGCAACCGGACGACGTTGCTTGGCGAGCCGCCAAACACCTTCTTCAGGGCGGATGCGAAGGAACTCTGGCTTCCTTCCTCTCCACCGCTTCCCGAAGTTGTTGGAGTGGCCGAGCCCTTGTCCTGCAGTCCAACTTCTTCAAAGGCCTGCTCCTTGGCGCCCAGCTTGGCGAGGAGGTCGGAGATCTCATCGACGGGCTGAAGCTGCGGTTCCAAAAGGCTGAAGAGTACCGCCACCTGCCACTCGGTGTCCTGCATGTCCGCGTAGCGCAGGTTCAAGAGCTTGAAGAGCTTCTGGATGCCTTTCGGTCCCTCGAAGCCTTCCAGGCCGACTTGCACGCAGGTGACGTAGTCTTGGAAGGCCTCCAGCGCGGGCCCCTGGCGGATGTCGGAGTCGTACCGAGTTTTCAACCGATTCAGCACATTACTCCACCATTCCTGCGGTGAGCAAAGAGATGTGAGAGGCTTTTTGACGCTCAGCGCTGTCATGGCGAGCAAAAGAACATCCGGGAGCACCTTGGACGCCGGATCGTATGTCAGCAAGATTCTGCTAAGATACGCCACGAAAGCTGGCGAGTACGTCTTGTACACCAGCCGCATGTTCTCGGCCTTCGTCCTCCCGTCCATCTTCGAGAACAGGCGCTTCCTTAAGGGAATCGAAAGCGGCTGCGGGCTCTCCTCTGCGAAGGACACTGCTGGGAGCGCCGCCAACAAGGCCACGGACGCCACGCCTTGTTGGCAGAGATCGCGCCGACTGAAGTGCAGCTGGGAGTCAATGTCCGGAGGCAGCAGGGGTGCCGACTCTCCATCAGATCGACGTTCGCAGGAAAGAGGCGAGATCCGCCCAGAGCGCGCCACGTGCAAGTTTAAATGCGGTGCTCTCGACGGCGGCGCCTTCAGCGCCACGGTGGCGCCACATGCCAGCAAAACGAGCGCCTTTCCGCAAGTCCATGTCATCGCTCGAGGGCAGTGGGTCCGGGAAAACCCACCACGACGCCCCGGGACAAAGAGCCGCGGTTCAAACTGAGGCGGCGCCGCTCCGGCGGAGGCTTCAACGCAAACGTCAACTTCAGCTTTATTGTATGCGCGGATAACCGCATTGCGACAGTCCGTCATCAGCTGACCTACGGTTTGGCCCCAGCTCCGTCTGTCCCACCTGAGGAACTCGGGGACTTTCCTTAGAGGCGCCTTCTATTCGTGCGTAGCATAGCTTCGAAATCCGCCCGACGCCAAAGATCGCGCCGCCCGTACGTCCGACATGAGTGACGAAAACACCGGCGGCCGCCGCCATTACGGCGAGCAAGATGATGGCGTTCCTGTAGCGGTGGCGCTGCCGCTACCGCTCGCGCTGCCGCCCGCGCCAGACAGCGGCGCTGCTTCGCTGGCGCAGCTTTACGAGGACGCTTTTACGGCGCTCGGAGAGGCGAAAGCGCTGGAAGACAATGGCGAGTTGGTGGCCGCGGCGGTACTGTACGCTTCGTCCGTGGAGCTGTTCCTGCAGGTGGCGCAGCAGGAGCCGGACGAACGCAACCGCAGCAAAGTGTTGGAGGAGCTTCGGACACTGAGTCGGAAGGCGGAGACGCTGAGTCTTCCCGTGGCCGTGCCTGCTGGCGAGAGCGACGCTCCTGAGCCGGTGCACCTCGCTGCGGCGGTCGTGCTGCCTGCGAGTGGAGACCAAGGGGCCGCAGCGGCGGCGGCGGCGGCGGCGGCTGTGGTGGAAGAGGAAGCTACGCCTGGCCGCATTCCCGAAGAAGTAGCGCGGGCGCTGGCTACGGCGCTGAGCACGGACGAGGCCGGGAGTGATCATGAGGCGCTCATGCTGTACAGAGAGGCGGTGGATATCATGCTGAACGAGCTGGAGGCGGAGCAGCGCCATGGCAAAGGCGGCCTGGACACGGTTGCCATCCACCGGCTTGTGGAGCAGGCTTTGGACCGCATCAAGGTGTTGGAAGGCCTGCAAGGTGGCTGTGGCGCGACTGGCAGTAGCGCCGTTATGGAGGCAGCTCCATGCGCAGAAGAAAAGGCCAGCGAAAGGAAGGCGGCGCCAGCGTCGGGTGGCTCCGCCAAGCAAGCCGATTCGACGAGTCCGGCAGCGCAGGCGGGCACCAGGCCGGCTGCAGCACGTCGAACTCCGCCTTCGGGGACTCGAGCAGGACCGGCGATCACGCCCGGCAGAGCGAATCCGGCCAGACCACGCAACCAGAGGGGCACCGAGCAGAAATCCACGGGGAGAAGTCCAACCTCACGCACACCAACTGGGAAACCCAGCGATGGCAGCAAGTCTCCAACCGCCGCCGGCGGCAGCGGCGGCAATGCGCCCCATGGTGGTGGCAATGGCGGCAGCGGTGGTCGTGGACGGCGGCCGAGTGCTGGCCGGCTGGCACCGTCGGAGATTGACGTCCTGCGAAGGTCGTCTTTCGTGAACGGGCGACTCTTCTTGCCCTGGGCGCTTGACGAGAAACGCGAGTCGTTCCTCCTGAAGAATCGCTTGTACACGGATCCCGCTGGCCTACTTCCGCTGAGCCCCAAGCAAAGGCGCCACTTTGGGGCGTATCGACGACCTCACGAGATCATGAGTCAGGAACCGGTCATGATCAAGGCGATCTCCCCCTACAACATTGTGCAGGACGTCATCGGCGATTGCAGCTTCGTTGCGTCGCTGTGCATCACCGCGGCCTTTGAGAGGCGCTTCCGGAAGCAGCTGATCACGGGGATCATCTACCCGCAGGATCCGCGAACGCATCTGCCCATCTACAACCCCAGCGGCAAGTATCTGTGCAAGCTCTGGATCAACGGAGTGGCCCGGCGGGTCGAAGTGGACGATCGGCTCCCCGTGGATCGCAGGGGCCGTCTCCTGTGCGCGAGGAGCAGCATCTCGAACGAGTTGTGGGTGAGCATCCTGGAGAAAGCGTACATGAAAGTCAACGGCGGGTACGATTTCCCCGGGAGCAACTCCGGCGTGGACCTGTACGCCCTCACGGGCTGGATTCCGGAGACGGTGCACATGATGGAGAAGGATCCGGACGAGGAGCTGCGGCGCCGCATGCGAGCCCAGACGGGGGTCTCCGGTGTCGGCGGGATGCAGGAGCTCCCGCAGGAGCAGTCCCCCGATCGCGTCTGGGAGAGGCTGGTCAGCGCCAACAGCTACGGTGATTGCCTCATCACCGTGGCGACGGGCGAGGTCACGGCCTTGGAAGAGGAGCGCCTAGGCCTCGTACCAAGTCACGCGTACGCTGTCCTGCAGGTTTGGGAAGGCCAAGGCAGGAGGCTTCTCCAGTTGAAGAATCCGTGGGCCTCGCGACCATGGAGAGGCCGCTACAGCGTCAACGACCGCACAAACTGGACGCAGGAACTGCGACGCCTGCTCCAGTATCAGCCAGACATCGCTCGGCAGCTGGACAGGATGGGCATCTTCTGGGTCGACTTCGAGACGGTGCAGCACTACTTCAACAGCGTGCACCTCAACTGGAATCCCAAC
Organism: Pinguiococcus pyrenoidosus; assembly: GCA_019677205.1. NCBI lineage: Eukaryota > Pinguiophyceae > Pinguiochrysidales > Pinguiochrysidaceae > Pinguiococcus > Pinguiococcus pyrenoidosus. The sequence goes on along the minus strand of JAAMXY010000222.1, from coordinate 43,519 downwards.
CTGTTCCAGCACCAGGCCGTGACTCATGCGAACTGGCCAACGACAAGCAAGGGACCAAGGAACGATCAATTCAACGTCGGGGAGAATCCGCAGTTCACGCTCGAAGTGACGAGGGGCGGAACGGTGTGGATTCTGCTCAGTCGACACGTGACGAAGAGGGAGGCGGAGATCAAGGACGAGAGCGAGGGAGACTTTCTCGCGCTGCATGTGTACACAAAGAGGAAGGGTGCGCGGATATTCTATCCCGAGAAGGCCGTCATCCGCGGCCTCTACAGCAACAACCCGCACAACTTGACAAGGTTCGATGCGGACGAGCTGACGTACCCCGCGGACGAATCACGCTCCCAGCAGGTGCGATTGCGAGAAGGTTTCCCGTGTTTCCCTACCGGTCGCCTTTTGGGGGCTGGGCGAGCTAAGCGACCGGTTGATTTGTTGACAGGGGAGACGAAAGCTCACGCTGGTGCTTTCGCAATACGAGAAGAGGAGAAGCGTGGACTACACGATTCGCGTGCTATCCACGACGCCTTTTGAAATGCGATACGCGCCAACTTTGCCGCAGCACGGGCAGCGGATAAAGTAAGGCTTGCACCGCGAGAAAGGGTTGGGTCGTCACGCCGCTCAAGGTCTTCTCTTTTGATGTAGGGGCGCGTGGGGAAACGCCTCGAGCGGGGGGAGCATGAACGAGCAGACGTATCGCACGAATCCGCAGTATAGACTGACCGTGAGACAGCGCGTCTTCCTTCACGTGCAGCTGTTGGCCCCCGTGAAGTATAGCGTCAACATCACCATCGTCCGTTGGCGTACCAATGGACGTGGCGTGAATACAGGTGGGAGGCTACGCTTCTGGAGATAAGGCCGCGTCCGGATCCACCAGTTGACTTCCGCGCTCATGTCCTCCCGCGGTTCTGTCTTCCCCTCTCGCCACAGAGACCGGCCGAGTGTCGTACGTCACCGTAGACGGCGAAGCAGCCTCTTCCGGTTCCTACCGGAGGGGCTTCTGCTATCTCGAGACAGACAGGTGCGTGTCGGCGTGGGCGTGATTGCGACGGGATGCCTTTTGTCCGTTCTGCAGTAGCTTAAAAGCGCTGACACCGGCAACTTCGCAGGCTCGAGCCGGGAGAGTACACCCTGGTTGTGTCGACGTTTCGTCCTGGAGAGCGAGGCAACTTCTTCTTGAACGTGCACACAACCACGCCACTGGCCGTCGCTCCGATTGCAGCGTAGATACGGAAGATGAGCCCCCCGGCAGCCGCACGTGTAGTGCCTCGAGAGTCGGCGGCACTTTGATAAGAGCAGCGATGTGGTTCTAGAGTTGAGCGGGCGCCGAGGGTCGCCTGCCTCGCTGTCACGCCAAAATCACGTCATCTCCCTGCCAACGCAACGCAACGCAACGCAACGCAACGCTGCGCAGCGCCATGCAAGGCCACGCACTGGAAACAAACCCAAGCTCTTCTTCTCCGATCCAACGCCCGTCTCCAAGCGGACGACCCGCGGACTGAACCATCCGTTCCGGCCCGCCTTGGGAATGGGACAGACGGATCCACGGACCTTGCGGCGGTGCCTCGAAACGCTTCTTCTTACGATGCTATCGAATGGGCAAAAGAAGAAGGATTCCGTTGGCTCGGTGCCCGCCAATTCAGTGGCCGGACGCCTTTGAACGCCGCCATCTCGGAAGTTCAGCGGCACTGGGCCACCATGCGCGCGCTGCGCTTGCTTCTCTTGCTTTCTGCGGCCTTTGCCGTCGCTAGAGTGCAGGCGGACGCGGCAGCTGACTGCGAAGCGGCGATACGGCGCGTTGAAGCCCTGGACGCCGTCGTCGCCTTGGAAGCCACGCTGTCCAGCGCCGATCTGGCCACCTTGACAGCTCTCCAGGTATCCCCCAGCAATTGAGGACAGGCGCAGCGGTGATCTCCGCTGCTGAAGGACGCAGAATCCGGTCAAAGCTGTTTGCAAAGCGGAGGCTTCTGCCGAAAGATGCGAAGTCGCTCTCCTCGGTTGCGCTGTTTCGCGTGGCGGATATCGGTTGTCTTGCGCTTCTTTCCTCAGAATGGTGCTCAAGCCGGAGCTGATTCAAGGGCTTGCACGTAGGCTGCCACCAACGACAGTGCCGAGGCGGAGCGGTTCATCTACGAGGAGAGAAACGCCGTGGACCTCGGCAATGCGGATGCTTGCCGATACGTGTCCGGCCATCACCCGTGCTTGTTCGGAGAGCCTACGGAGGCCATCGCGTACGTGCTATGCGTGCCACTGGAGTGCACAGAGCAGAGCTACGCGTCTCAGGGGCTCCCAGTGCGCTGCGGCGTTGAGACCTACGAGGCCGACGCGGGCACCGCGTTTGTCATCGTGGTCTACGTGCTGCTGGGCCTGCTGGCCGTCATTGGTGCCGTCTTGGGCAGCTTCCCGCGCCTCATGGAAGTGTGCACATCGGATGGAAGGCGAGAAAGCGAGACGGACCAAGGCGCGTTCACGCAGCTGGCCGCTGGCGCGGGTGACGAGTTCCGGTTTCGAGGGTCTTCCATGGACGAGCTCCTGCCAGCTCAGGATTCGCAGCAGCGCCGCGACCGCCCTCGGGGCTGGGAACGGCGCTTCCTGTGCTTTGACCTGTTTGCGAACACCCGTCGGTTGCTCGCGCCGCGCAAAAGTGGCGCCGGTAGCCTGGCCGCGATCAGCGGCCTGCGGGTGATCAGCGCGTTGTGGATTCTGCTCTTCCACACGTACTTCGCGGTGATCAACGGGCCCGGGGAGAACAACTACGCGGACGTCCACCCCGTCGGCGAGACCAAGGAGAACTCGTGGATCGCCCGCTGGTCGTACGCGGCCGTGACGCAAGGGCATCTCGGCGCGGAGGCCTTCTTCGTGCTGGCAGGCTTCCTCGCAGTGCGGAGGCTGTATCCCGATTACGCACGGTCCCGAGAGGATCACATCTCCATCAGGCCCTTGAACATCTTCTTCATCCTCGTGGACACTCTCCGGTATGTCGTCACAAGGCTGGTTCGTCTCACGCCTGCGCTGTTCATCGTGGCGCTCAGCGCCGCCTATTTCGTGCCCACGATCGGGAGAGGTCTGTGGTGGGACGACGGCAATCGGGGCAACTGCCGGAGCTATTGGCATCTCGATGTCCTCTACGTGAGCAACATCGACTGGAGGAGCGAGAGCGCGGTCGACCTGGAGTACACGAGGGAGGACCAATGCCTGGAGCACGCCTGGTTCCTCGCGGCGTTGGTGCAGTACGCGTTGCTGACACCCGTCCTGGTTTGGCTGTACGTGCTCATCTCGAGGCGCACCTCGAAGGCGCTCGCCGCGGATCTACGGCTTCGACACGGGCATCAGATCAGCTACGTCGCCGGAGTGCTTCCAACGGGGGCGCTGATGCTCGCCTCCATCTTCCGGAGCTACGCCAACAGCTACCTCGAGGAGTGGTCGCCCTTCTTCTTCACGGAGAGCTCGGACTTCTATTGGGAGTACTATCTCGGTCCTGCCTCTCGCGTGCCGTCGTATTGCATCGGCCTCTTGTTCGCCTTCTTCTGGGAGGAGTGGACGGCAGAACGGACCGTTCCGGCGGCGGGGGATGGCGCACAGCAAAGCCCGAGTAGCCGGCCCGCCGGCCTGAGACGCTTTCAGAGGCACCTGTCGCGGAGTACCCTGGCTCTCTTGTTTGCGACGGCTGCCTTCCTCATCTTGAGCACTCTCTATGCAGTGGTGGAGCCATCTCAGCACGAGTCGAGGAGTCCCCCTTTCGCGTACAAGAACGAAGTCAATGCGCTGTACGTCGCGTTCGGACGACCGGCCTTTGCCCTCGGCGTGGCAATCGTCTGCTTCATTCTCTTCAACCGGCAAGGCGGCGTGGTCCAGACAGTGCTTGGCAGCCATTTTATGACCGTGGGTGGGCGACTGGCCTACTCCTTCTTTCTCGTCTCCGTGCCGGTCCTCGACTGGTACCTGCTCCAGCTGCAGACGGTACGTGCAACTACTGTGCTGCTGCTTCATACCTGGCGACATCCTGACGTCGTGCTCTTCCCTCGCAGAGAGTGCACTGGAATCTGTCCGCGCTAATCCTCGTTTACTTCGGAGCCATCTTGACATCGCTGGTCTTGGCGGTCCTGCTCTATCTGTTTGTCGAGTTGCCGTTCTGTCAGATGTACGGAACCTGCGCGGTGGATGATCCAGATGAGGGCGCGAGGGCACGGAAGCTTGCGGGACTCGATTCAAGGGATGTCAGCTTCTCGGGGGCCCTGAGCGAGGAAATCTATGGCTCGCAGGGCATTGAAGAGATCCTCGAGGGTAGCAGCAGCGACGCCGAGCTAGATGCCTCGAGGAACGACATCGACAGAACTCCGCTGCAGCTGAATGAGCACGTGTACGTTCGATCCCGCGGGGGAACAAGGTTCTACCGTGCCACAATCGAAAGCATCAACATGGACGGATCGTATGATGTCGTCTATGACGACGGTAAGCCGCGCATCACGCTCGCAGACTATCAGGCACCGCGGACTCACGGCGTGGCGTTTCGCAGGCCTGCAAGCCCAGGGGATCGGGCGGGAGTACATCAAGCCGCTCTCCTCGGATAGCGGCGCAGCGTGAGGCTGACTGAGAAGCACGCTCTCCGCGCGGAGGCGTTGGGGTTGTTGGAGGCATCGCAGGGGCTCCCGGAGAAGCTTCGTTCATCGCTTCGGGCAACCAGAGGGATGTGACGAAGACGAGGCGACCACAAGCGTAGCTCCACATCGCATCCAGTCGAGACGGCCGAAAGGCTTTGAAGAGAATAGAATGTTTAAGAGAAGGCACGAAGTTGATGAATCGTCCTTGTCACCTCCACTTCGACTCCACTCTTTGCGTCCCGCGAGAGGAGCGCCACGCCGATCGTGGCTCCGCAGGTGCCTCCCTCGCGCCGCGAGTAGCGTCCTGGATCCTCACAATGGCTGCCCGGGCCTCTCGGGGCAGGCTGCGCTTAGGGGCGCTCTGCCTCAGCTGGGTAAGCTCGTCATACGTGTATCTCACAAGCACCCTTGTCTCGTCCGCGCTTCTCTCGCCCTGCTCGTCCTGCGTCACCTTCTCCGCTTCTACACCGACTTTCATCATGGGCTTGCGGGCGTTGACGCGACGAAGCATCGCGGCCTGGCGGTACAGCTCGCGACTCTGTCCCGCATTCGAAAACACTCCGGGATGGCGTCTGGACCTCTTGGAGCTCTTGCGCACGTGGCTGGACACGTCACTCGGACTCCGACGGAGGAGCCAGAACTCGTCGAGATCACGGCCGCCCACGCGATCTGCCCAATGGCTCTTCCACCGCCGCTCCTCGACGAGGCCCATCAGCTTCGCGGCCAGAGGTTGGCTGATGCACGAAAACATGGGGGTTCCTTCCATGGAGCTCTTGTTGGGCGCAAATCCGCACGAGAGCTCTTCCAGCTTCCTCCCGGCGGGGTTCTCCAGGATGTAGGCGTGCAGGGTGGTGGCGGACACCATTGTGTTGACGATTGACAGCTTTCTCAACCTTGCCAATCCAAGGACCGCATCAAACTCATCGTCGCGGAAGCCATCATACATGTGATCCAGCACCAGCGTGCGAAGCTTCGGAAGGTTCATGATGGTGGAGCGCAGCTCATCGCGAGGCATGACGACTCGCGAGAGAATCAGTTCCCTCAGCGTCGACGACAACTCCGTCGGCACCAGGAGGCGTGCGAAGGCGGGTGGGCCCATTCCCAGGGAGAAGGGATCCGGCACCCCCAAAGCCTCGGCTCCTTCGGGCAGATCCCGATAGAAGGCTCGCACAAAGGACACGTCCAGCGACCTCAGCCTTGCCTTCAGCCCGAGATCCATGGCCAGGCCGCCCTCCGTCTGCGTCCAATCTACAGTCATCTGGACGTGATCCATTGCCAATTCCTGCAGATTCCTGAGCGCTCCCAGGTTCAGCCTCTCTCCGATGGCGCTCGACGGGTCCCCGTGGGCAAGCACGTTCTTGCCGAGGTCGAGGATCTCAAGGTTGTCAAAGAGCGCCGCGGCATCTGTGAGCGCTCGCACCCCCGCCCTCTGGATGCGAGTTAAGCGCGCCTTCAGGCTTTTCAGAGCCACCGCTGGCGCATCCAAGTCGGCCGCCACACTCTGCGCCGCTGCCCGGACCAAGGCTCGCATGCACTGATCGTCAAAGTCGGTGTAGCTGACGTCGAGTTCGATCAGGTTTGCGATGCTTTTCAAGTTATCATCGGCAAAGGCGGTGAAGACATCGTCCAAATGCAGCTCCAAGAAGCGAGCGCGGAGCACCGTGAAGCGCGGCAATGCCGAGCCCAAGATCTCCGCCACATCCGCCGCCCGGACGCAGGCCTCTTTGGGTGTCGGCAGATAGGCCCCCAAGTTATCCATATGAACTTCCTCGAGCACACTTTCGCTCTGATCGAGCAGGGTGTCCCAGAAGCTCCTCGTCGTGGGCGTATTGGCCAGATCGAGGACTCGCACCGCAGCAAGCGCCTCAGCGAAAGCTCTCCCGAGCGGTTTGACGCCACACTGGCGAAGGAAAAGCGTCTCCACGCAGCCGAAATCTCGGAACGCCTCGTCAGTGAAACCCGTGCACTCCACGAGCACCAACTCCCGCAGCGCCGGACAGCTCTCGGCCAAGAGACGCAGCTGGCGGTCCGAGATCTGCTGGCCTCCGAGGCAGAGCTCCGCCAGATGCGGAGCTGCGCCATAGCACAGGTCCTTCATGAGGTCCGTCCGCTGCGCCTCATCGAAAGAGCGCAAATCTAGCGCTTTCAGCGCCGCATTGCCGTAGAAAGCGGCGTAAGGGCCCGAGTTCCGCGGCTGAATCGACTCGAACAGCGACAGCAGAAACGTCGACGCCGCCAGATCGAAGTCTCTCAGCAGCTCGAAGGGCAGCGCCTCATCCTCGTCGCCACACTGGTCCACGAGGAGCGCCAGGACGGCCACGGAGCTCAGATCCTGCAGCGCCGGCGGCGCGCGCGCGGCCGCCAGTGCCATCCGTCTGTCACGTCGCGGCAGAAGCGCCACTGCTTTCCAGTTTTTCGGCCGGAGACCGCCGCTCTCACTCTGGCTTAGCTTCTCTACAGGCGAGAGCGAAGATTGGGAGCGGAGCGCGGCGCAGAGCGCGCGCGGAGGGCGGCGCAGTCGGGTTGCGGCGGAAGCTACCTTGTGTCCTTCTGTCACGCGGCGATTGTGAGCCACAGGATTCGGCGTTCAAACGTCACATTTCCGCTGCCGAAGGATCTATCTTGCAGTGTTTCTTGTCCACCTTCAAAGGTTCGGATCTTTGGGGTGCTGGGGGACACGCGTAGTCCTCCTCGTGGCCTCTCCATGTCGCGCGAGACCAAGCGATTCAAGGCCTCGGTGTTGTCGCTGGCGACTTTCGACGCCTCTTCCGCTCGCGAAGCCTATGCCTCAGCTGAGCCATATGCTCATGGAGTGGTGACGGAGCTGGGGATTCCCTCCAAGGTGCTTTTGGATGATCTGAGCGGCGGATCTTCAGCGCAAGCTTAAAAAAGTGCGGCGGGAGTGCAGATGAAGGCGGTCCGGCGAGAGCTCGTGGAGCACCTTACGGCGAAATACAAGGAGAGCGACCTCTTCAAGGTCAGAACCATGTCCTTCGGAGTTCAGACGAGCATCCCAGGAGATTGATTTCTGAGGACCTCAGGTGTACCAAACGATGGATCTGGGGAATCTGCGGCTCGCTGAGCACCGTGATCTCGCCGAGAAGCTGCCCGTGACGATGGCCTTGTTGGACGAGTTGTATGGGCCGTCGTTCCGAGACTTTATTTCGAAGGTAGGAGGACCTCCTGACCAGAACCTGAATGCGAGCTAAGCTGGCGTAGACCACAGGATGTAAGCCTCTCAGCGGCACGAACCAGGATTGCAGTGCAAACGTGTACATGAAGGTGCGCCGCAGGAGGAACGTTCATGCATGGAGCCCTCGGCTGATCGAGCAGAGCATCTTTGACACGATCGCCCAACTGTCTAGGGAGGCCATCTGCTCTGTCATGACGACGTGATCGGCTCGCGCGCGGTGTCGTATATCATCTACCTCACCGACGACGAGGCCTGGAGCCAAGCTGACGGCGGTTCGCTGGAGCTGTATGCTCTCGATGGGCCCGCCCAACCGGCCTTCAATCCCGCGAGGGGCATCCTGCCGACCTTTAATACGATGGCCTTCTTCGCCGTGCAACCGGGAGTCAGCTATCATCAGGTTGGCCGCGCTTCTTGTCTGCCGAGGGATTGAGTCTTGGTACCGCGTTGCTGTTGCTGCTGTTTTTGTTGCTGTTTCTGTTGTTGTTTTGTTGCTGTTTCTGTTGTTGTTTTGTTGCTGTTTCTGTTGCTGTTTTTGTTGCTGTTTTTGTTGCTGTTTCTGTTGTTGTTAATGCTGTTGGTTCGCTTCAAAGGTGCAAGAGGTGTTCGCCGACGGCAAGCCACGGTTGAGCATCAGTGGTTGGTTTCATTGGGACGAGTCCAAAGCAACCAGCACGGACGAAGCAGCCGCATCAAGGTGGGCTTGTAGGCGCCGTGCTTTCCTTGCAAGACGCGAGCGGCCTCCTTGTCACAGTTGCCGTCATCCTAACCATGATAGTCGTGCTCACAATCGCTTGGTGTGCCCTAGGATTCATCTTCAAGTCGGAGGCGGGCTCACAAAGGAGGAGGACTTTGAGGACCTGGACGTGCCGGCGGACGAATCGTCTGCGGAGGAGTCCGATTCGCTGACGCCGAGCGAGAAGGAGTTTCTCTGCAGCTTTGTTAATGCCGAGTTCCTGGAGAAGGAGAACATCCAGAAGATCAGCGCCCAATTCATTGAGGAGAGCTCCGTGGAGCTGCGCGACTTCCTGAATGAAGGGAAGCTAGCCGAGCTCGAGCCGCTGCTGTTGGAGAACGAGGAAGGCAGCCCCGATCCAGCACTGCGACCGTGTCCGGATGCCGGCGACAGCTGGGAGGAGGTTGGGCCTCCGCATCTGCAGCACTATCTGAGGGCGCGGGGCAATGCGAAGGGGCTCTGTGCAAGCCTCGAGGCATTGCGGCGGGAGCTCTTTGCCTCTCCAGCCTTTGCTAGATTGCTGAGCCTGTACACGACCATGCTGCCATGCGCCCATCGAGGCCAGTCACGCTGGTTTCGCCGTGGACTTGATTACACGGTGGCGCACGCAGATGCGATGGCTCCGGAGCACAGGCTGGATGCGACCTTGTGCGTGCTTCCCAAGGGAACGGACGAAGGTAGGGCCCAAACTCCGCAGCCTTCCAACAGTGCAAAGTATAAGAGGGACGCTCGGCACCTTTCCGGCATTCTGCAGCCGCCTTCGACACCGGGGATTTTGGCGCCTTTGATTGCTACGTGGCAGCCGATGACAGCACGAGCGGAGCTGCGGCCGCAGTCTTCAGGTGCGCTCATCCACTGTGTCCTTGCTGCGTAGCGGCCACGCCTCCTTACGTGGGCCGAGCGCGTTGCAGGGAAGATGATGACGATGGTCCGTTGGTGTCCGTGTCGCCTCGACACAACTCCCTAAGCTTGGTGCTGAGGGACACCGAGGTTCGTCGCTGAATCGTGCATCTAAAATCCTTGTCGCGTCGGGGGACAAACTGAATTCGGGAGAACGATCAGGTCATGCGATTCATCAAGTACGTCGGAGCATCTGCGCCATCTTCTCGCTACGACATTTGCATGGAGTACAGGATTTCGGACGCCGGAGATGACACCGACGAGATTATCGGGAGCGAAGAGGGGGTCGGCTCAAATGCAAACGATGCGAATAGCACAGAGACATAATAGGCCCAGACGGAAGGTACTTTGTCCTCTAAGCTCTCCATGAAGCGCCCGACTGTCCAGGCCGTATGTACACTGGGAGCGATTCATTCAACACGACTAGTTCCACACGATCGGACAAGGGTTCCCTGACTGCGAGTCGAGGGTATGATAGAAGTATCCCTAGGTCATTTCTTCGTGGTCGCGCTCGACAATAGTGTCACGGCATCACATCCGTCTGCTTCTTCGATTTCGACGCGGTTGCGGAGGACCCTCCGAGTGCGCCTCCAGCTCCGTGTGCGCCTTCGTTGGGGCCCACATCTACCAAATGCATTTGACAGCTCGGTTAGGCCCTGATAGATCGTCCTTCATTGGTGAGGCACCAAAGAAAGCACCGGAAAGATCCTCACCTCCAGCTCCACGATGTCAAAATCAGGGCCAGAAACAGGAGCCAGCGGCTCGTTGGCGTAGGTGTCGCAAGCTCCGGAGCTCCCGCTAGCCAGATCGTACCCGCGTCTGTAGACAGAGAAAGAGAGAGAGAGAGAGAGAGAGAAAGAGTATGTATGTATGAGCACTCAGGAGGATGTACGAGATGCCCAGCTCTGCCTGCGTACCCATTGCGTCCAATATACAATCCAAAGGAAGCGCCTCCGGCGCCAAACGCGAGGCTGTTCTTGCTGGAAAGCTGGAAGTAGCTGTTCCGGCCGCTCCACGGAAAGACGGAGACACGTTCCCAGAACTGCACGATGCCGTCCTCCTGGTCCTGCAGCTCTTCGTTCACGCGAAAGAGGAAGCTTTGGCCGGATCCGTAGTACTGGGCATCCTTCTCTTCCACCTTAAACTCCCACGGCCGCGTCGCAAAGCCGCCAAAGACCTCCCCATTGGTCGTGTGCACCACAAGCAGCGTGTTCTCATACATCTTGACTCGCCGTGCCAGCGTGCTGAAGGACGCACCGTGACTTCGCATGCTGTACAGCAGCTTCCAGTTGTGCATCCGCACGAGAGCGGGAAGACAGCGGCTCACGTGCAGCATAATCTCCTCGGTCACGATCCGCTTGACGACCTCCGCGTCTCCATCTTCGTCTTCTTCCTGCGACACCGCGTCCACGATCAGCCCCAGGGCGCCCTTGCTAAACTCCGAGCCGTTGGACGAGCCTCGTCGGAGGCTCCGCGCCTCGAATCCAAAGAGCTTGTACGGCCACTGGGTTCTCATGGTGGTCGGGATCTCCTCCACCACTTCCACCACCTCTTTGCTCTCCGCCGCCGCGAAGTCTCCCTTCCCAGCTGCATCTGCAGAGTCATCGCTGCCGATTTGCCGTCCGGAATCCGCCGCTGCGGCGGCACTACCGGCGGCCGACGCCTCCTCTTTCGGTGCGGACACCCCTGCTGCACTGGATTTTCGCCGGCGCCTCTTCACCACTGAGGCCTTCGTGGTCTCTCCCTCTCCGGAGCCGAAGATGAGATCTCTGAAGTTGGGCACCACTTCGCTGTTGAAGCTGGGGAGGCGAAGAGAGGCCGCGAACACGCCCAGAGACGGTAGGGCGGGTTCCGATCGCGGCTCCAGCTCGGTCGGCAGGCGCGGAGGTGGAAAGCGCTCCGCAAACGCGCGATCTGCGGCCGTATCCATCTCGAATATGCGTGTACCAAAGGGCGATAACGCGCGCGACGTCGACACGCGCGCGCTGTGGGGCGTCTAAGAGTTGATTGACCTGCAGCAGATTTATCAAGATTGCCTGGCCTCACTCTTATTCAAAATAATACGAATATTAATATTTCAAACTACCATTTTTCCTGATAAAGTTGAGACATCCAGAACTTTGGATTCAGTGGACCACTTTCACCCTCAGATCTGTCGTCGGATTGGTTCACCCTGGGAATCTTTTTCGAAACTGGTTGACGTTGCTGTTCCGTCCTCTGCTCCGCCATTCTTCGGAAACTCCCATTGCTCCACCAATCGTGCGCTCATAAGCTCCCCCAGTGCCGATCCCATTGGTCGCAAGCGTGTAACTACGAGGTACAGGTACCCGCCCATTTTCAGCGCCGCTCTCTCGCGCCATCGAGGCATTCAAACGGGATCTGGGCGCGCCGTCGCAATTTCGCCGTAGTAAGGCGCTACAGAGCTTCTCTCGCCGGCGGCTGGGCAGGGCAAGAGCTGGCCAGATGACCACGTCCATCCGATTTCACGGCGGCGAAGCGGACCTCTCGGGAGGTGGGCCCTCTAGCACTGTTCGTGAAGCAGCTTCCATATCAGCGGCGTCTGACGCGTTCTTCTTGGGGTCGGCGGTCCTCAGATGCTCCCAAGCTCAGCGACTCGCTGCTCTCGGGTGAAGAGAGGGAGCGAGATCCACTGGAGTACGCCACTTCGTTCCACTACTTCTTCTCAAGGTGGGAAAAGGGCAGTCCAACGCTTGAGCGCCTTCGCGAGCGGCGCCGCGGTTCCGTGCTCGTCCTCGGGAATTGGAGTGACCCTTTGTCTGCTCTGCGATCCTGGCAGGACGAGCTCCAACATTCTGGAGGCGGCGCCAGTCTTTCATCGAGATGTCATCCGGGTCTTCCGGGTCATTGCGGCAACAGGTTGGGTGAAAGCCAAGTGTGGGAAATGCCCCGATCATCGTGCGTGCTCACCGGCGCGCTTCTCGTAGGGATTGCGGCGATTGGTATGAGCTGTCGCTATGCTTGGGCGGTTACCGACAAGAAGAACGTTGCGCTCAACATCGCCAAGGGGGAGGCGCATGACTGGGCGTCCTGTGTCGAAAACGATTGGAGTTGCTGCCTGTACTTCTACCCCACCGGCACGCCTTTGCTTGTGCCGGATGTTGCGATCCCGGAGAACAACTTCGTGGACGATGCGAGCTTGATCGGTGGCCTCTGCGTCGTGTTCGCCGGGCTTGGAGGGGCCGTCGCGTTTCGGTAGGTCGCCGTCCGCGGAGAGGACGCTGCCGCGGGAAAGCACCGTGGGTCGTCTGGCTGATCGGTCGCGCGTCCCTTTTCACAGTGCCTTCAGACACTACGAGTGGCTGCCGGCTTCCATTGCCATGCTGGTGTACTCGATGATCTGCATCCAATCCTACTACGAGAGCACCACGATGATCCCGCAGCCCTCCTCGCTGTCGTCGTCGCTGGCGCTCTTCACGCGCTACGTGGCCAGTCATCCCTACAGCGACATCGCTGATAGCATTGGGCAGGATGTGGATGATCAATGCGACAAGGCACAGGCGTTCAACATCGTCTTCGTCATCCTCCTGTACGTCCTCGAGGGCTGTCTGCTGACGCTGCTGATCATCTGCATCTGCGGAGAGATTGTCCGTCAGCGATCCCCGAAGCGAAAGCGGTATGGCCGCCTGATCTATGGTAGCGCGCCGAAGATCCTGGCACTGCTCAGCATCGTGTCGTACATCATCTGCATCGCCGCGAAGAATGTGATAGCGTTCGAGAGTGCCGCTCAGTTCGAGGAGCGGTCCGAAGAGCTCCCAACGCTCTTTCCGAAGTCGAGCTACCCGTTCTGCGAGACCGTCCTCGATGTGCAGACCATCTTACTGGGAGCTGGCACCATGGCCGTCATTCGCGGGAACACACGCCAGAGCGTGAGCGCCCTCCGCTTCAGCGCCCTGGCCTCGAGCTTCTACGTCACCCTTCTGACGCCGGCCATTCTCGGGAACATGTACGCTGGAGCCGTCTTCGATCTTCTCGCGAGTGACTCGCAGTGCAAGAAGCTCTTTGACGTCACCTACGGGGTCAATGGAGACTTGTACAAAGAGATTTACCTCGTGGCCGAGAGGGAAGTCTACCCTGAAAGCACCGACGAGGATGCGCAGGGATCGTTGTGCTATGCTTCGCGCATTGCCTTGCTCTCCGCGTTGATTCTCTACATTTGTCAGATCCTTCAGTGCGGGGCCAGCGGCTATGCTTTCGCTGTGAACATGCATCGGCAAAGCGAGATCGTTCGCTACGTGTACCCGACCAATCGAGGGCGCAACGGCAACGGACTGCAGTCAGTTGACTCGTTCTTCGTGGACGAACCCAGGCCCGGACAGGAATCGTTGTCCTGGCAGGATACTGGCGAGGACGTCGAGCGCAAGGAGGGTCCCTTAGCTGGCCTGACCGAGTCGGAAGCATGAGGTTCCGAGCCAAAAGCATGAGGTTCCGAGCCAGAAGCACAAGGTTCCGAGCCAGAAGCTTGAGGTTCCTTTGCAGGCACACGGGCAGGCAAGCGCAGACGGCGGTTTTTTGGTAGGTCAAGGATGAGTGCTCGGCACAAATCGGCGACACAATGGTTGTACAAGATTCAGGGCATCGGAGGTCAATGCAGTTTTGCCTAGCTCCCAGGCTACAAGTCAGCCGGACAAACCTCCTCGAACGCGGCACCCAAGGCGCCAAGAATATCTGGCGCCGTCGTGCTCCGTCTCTGGGAAGCACGAAGCCGGTTGGTTGTGTTGGCTGTTTGATAGTATTCATAGAGAAGAGGGCACAGACCGCGGCGGCGTACCTCCTTCTGATAAGCCCGCTTGCTAGCCCGCCGGACGAGGCCGCTAGCGGCGATGGCAGCATCGAGGGAGCGGCTAAACATGGGCGGTTCCTTCTTATCGCATCGTGTGGACCAGGAAAGGAAGGTCCCGAGCGTGCCTGTGACCACCCCTCGTCATCAGAAGTATCACGGCCGGGCACTCTGCTTCTTTCTTTCCCTACCTGCCACGATGTCACCGATGCCCCCCGAGCGTCGTTGACTCCCTTCCTCGGACACCCGCTGCACCGTCGACGCCTGGACCAGCAAGTCTTCGCGGCCCTTCAGAAAGATCGTGACGTTGCCGAGGTACGTGCTCAGCGCCTGCGCCTGAGCTTCCAAGGTCGCATTCTTGTCCACATCTTGGACGGCTTCACAGAGGCGCTTGAACTCGACGACGTTTGGCGTCAGGATGCAATGCTCATAGCCATTCACCAGCTCCGGATTCTGCAGCCAAGCGCGAAGTGCCCATCAGTGGTCCAACTCCGCATCACCTGCCACGCATTTCGGGATCACGGACCTGGGTGACCAGCCACAGCCCATCAGCGTCGATAACTATGGGAAGCTTCTGCTCTCTGGCCTTGCCTTGAAAAGCAGAGAAGCAAGGCAAGCAATCCACAGCGTCAGTGAGTCCTTTCCGCCCCCTCTCCCCCCTTTCCCGCTCGATGCCTCACCAATGATCGCCGCGACGCTCTCGAGGACAACGGGATCACGGCCGAGGCCGGGCCCGATGACCAAGGAATGCAGCCGAGGAAGCGTCTTCCCGACCGCTTCCACCATGCGCTTGGACTCGCCCTTGGCGTTCCTTTCCTGCCGCCACGAGGCCCCCGTGAGGTGTCTCGCTGCCCGCGCTAGATACTCGCAGGACCTACCATGGCCTCTGCACTGTACACCGACGTCACCATGAGTTCCGGGCTGTAGGACTTGATGGGCAAGGCCGCCTCCTTGGCGGTGAAGAGGTACAGCAGGTCGGCCCCGGTCTTCAAGGCCGCCATGCCGGCGTAGTATGGCGCCCCCGTGTAGTCTGGGGAGCCGCCGAGCACTCCGATGCGTCCGTCTTGGCCCTTGTGCTGCAACCCTAGCGCCACAGGGCCATCAGCTCTGCCGCAGAGAAGCAGATTCCTTTGCAGAACGCCAACGTCACCTTGAAGCCGCGGCGCCAGGCGGCGGAGGAGAGTCACCC
>JAAMXY010000222.1:0-28011 GCA_019677205.1 Pinguiococcus pyrenoidosus | reverse complement strand
CCTTCCAAGCAGCGGAAGCCGCCGGGGAGATGCCCGGACAGAGACGAGGCTCTGCGACGCCGCAGCTGAAGTCGATGCGGATGCGCAGGCGCTGGGTTCTCAGTCTGGTCTCTGTCGGGGTCGTGAAGTGGGATGGCTGGGGCTGGCGCCTCCTGCAGCGTCGCTGGCTTTGGTGGTCACGGGGCGGCGTCAGGGCTGCGAACAAGCAGTACTGGCTGGCGCTCAGATCAAGCGGAAGACGCCTCCACGACGAAGAGAGTTTATCAAACACTTCCGTTTCCTTTCGCACGCTCGGAAAGACTTCTCCTCAAACTTGTACAGTGAGCTCGAATCCGGTGCAGAGATCGACGCCTGAACCACGGCAGCGCTCACATTCATCAGCTTGAACATGCGCTGCATGCGTTATCTTTTTCATGATCGTGTTTTTTCCATTTTGTTGGGTTGTCGAGCACCCATCATCTATCGCGCCGAGGAGAGAAACGACCTTACACTTCGAACATAACCGTAACTTTTGCACATCTCGTGTGCGAACATTTCAGAAGCTATCATCGACGCGAACGGGCCGCGCCTTGCGTCGTCTTCATTTGCTTCCGGCAGCACTGCGACACAACGTGGTTGCCATTCATGCATAGCACATGGACATCACGGCGTCGAGCAGAAGCAACAAGGACAAGGCGATGTACGAATGGCCACACCGGACCCCACCGCCGCCTCACACCGTCGACAAGCCGAGCACACCGAGGGATGCCGTTGCCTTTCAGGCGCCTCAGAGCTCGGGCGCTTCCGCCATCCGCCGATCTGACGGATCGTACTCTGCGGTCTCATAGAAACGGGCACGGGTGCCGCTTTCTGCTACCACCTTCGCGCGCATCTCTTCCGACAGCGCGGACCAGATGTTGTCGAAGAGCCCGAACAGGTGTCGGACGTCAAACGCGGCGTACAGCAGCAGCTCGGGCTTCAAGGGCCGCTGGTCCCAGACCTTGGAGTCGTCCGCGACGATCAGCTTCTTTCCCGCACTCTTCAGGACCTGGAAGTGTCGCAAATCCGTGGGGTCCAAATTGGCGTGCTCTTCCAACACGCGAGCCATGGAGGAAAGCAGGCGCACTTTCAGGCCCTTGCTCTTCCGAAGGGCCAGCTCCGCTACCTGGACGCACATTACATTCTGCAGACTCACGCCGAAGTGATGATGCAACGCGTCCGCGTCTGATCGAGGATCAAAGATCAGCTTCTGCACCTGATCGTTCTCGAGAATGGCCTTGAGGCTGAGCGGATCGACGGCCGCCTCTCCTTTCTCTTCTCCTTCGTGCCTCAGCTCGTGGACAAGCGCTTGCTCCCCAAGCACCGTCACGTCAACCAGGTACACTGGATTCGCTGCGGAGCCTTCCTCCTGCCCTTCTCCTCCGCCGAGAGCCCGCTTCTGAAGCTGTATGAGACTCAGAGTCCCGTAGCGACTGAGGTTGACGCCCTCGCAATCCATGGCAAGCTGCTTCGCGTCCCGAAGATCCTCGAGCATCCGCTCAAGCGTCTCAGTTGTGTCGACGAGCAATCCAGATTCGTCCTCGCTGTTTTTGAGCTCCTCAAGGACCGCGTCGACCTCCTGCTGCGACACGCCGTTGGCCGCTGCGTCAGCGCTGGTCGCCTGGCGGCTCTTGCGTGCGTTTTTCTTTCCGTTCGACGCTTGGCCATCCCCCCCGGTGGCTGCCAGGATCATTTTCCGCACCGTCTTGTAGTAGACGTCTCTCGGCGCAAGGAACATCTCAATGTATCTCCGCCCCATCAGCTGCCGATCCTTCTGCAGCGCAGCCTGGGCCTCCAGCAGGCCGCTGAACAGCACGCAGGCGTCCCCGATCGCTCTGCCATCACTCGTCACCGGCATGACGACGTCAACGATGCACGAGCTGAGGCCGTCCTCCCTGAAGAAGGCCAGCACATCTTTCATGCTCGCCTCGTACGGAATGCCTCTCATGCGTACGCAAGGGAATTGCCCTGTGGGGAACGGCGGCAAGACGGCGGAAGACGACGTGTTAGGCGCGAGTCTCCCACGACGGCTGTCGCCTCAGCCTTTCGCCGCTTGGGGTCCTCGATCGCTCACGGGCAGCCCCTCGGCCTCCTTGCTCTTGTACCAGCAAGCCAGGCTACGCGGCATTCCTGCCTCGCCAGAGGGGCACGCCCTGCGCTGTCCAGCGCACCGCCTCCGCGGCCGTTCATTCCATCTGCCAGCACGATCGCAGTGCCAGTGGCGCTCTCATTCCCTCTCCGCCGCGCTTCCCTAATGTTTCCCCCCGCACAGTCCAGTTGGGGTGTCTCACCTAGGACGTAGTCCATCGCGGCCGCGCTGGCCATCGGCTCTGGGTGCCGCGGCATCATCTCCGGCGGGTAGAGCTGCGGCACATACTCCATGGGCATGGTCATGGGCATGGGCATTGGCATGTTCATGTAGGCCATGGGATCGATGTGGCCCCCGTAGGCCATCCACATGTTCATTTGCTCGGCCTCGGCGACGTAGCCCGGCCACGGGACTTCGGCAGGGGCATGTTCCATCACTTGAAGCCGCACGCGCAATGCACAAGCGCACACTGCGGGATCGCCTTTCGCGCAAGGATATCTATCGCTCCTTCTGACGCCTTGGGCAGCGTTTGCGCAGCGGAAAGTCCCCTAAGTAAAGCTCACGAGGCGGCGCGGTACTGCGTCGAGGAACTCAAGTCCTCAGCGCACCAAAGGTTAAGATGGCGACATCCTGGTGACGTTCTCCCCAAAAACGCTTTTTACTTTACATGGTAGTATATCACAGGCACACGTAGCCAATTGCTAAGATTGGTGGGAAACCGTTCCACGGTGTTTTCCCAACGTCGAAGTCAACCCTGTTTCAAATTATTGTTTATCGGAGCGAGTATTTGGATTTGTGGCCCATCGTGACGTTTTGGCGGGAAATTTTGACTTTGAATGCGAAGTGCTTCGGAGGATTCCTGGAAGTGAGACCGTCGTGCACGCAGCTCATTGGCTGGCGGAAGATACACTCTATGGGATGGATCAATAAGGCAGTTGAATCTGGTGGTGTTTGCGCAATTGCAGTCGTTGCTTTGTGCTCCGGTCGCTGTAGCAGGCTGACGGTTGACCTTTCCTGAGCCAAACCATAGGCGCCGTCGATGGCTCAGCTATCCCACTCCGCCAGGGCGTTTGGCGCACCTCAAGTACGGATACCGATTTCGGCACCGTCACCGGAATGGCCAAGATTCCCGAGGATCGATTCAGTGGATTCGAAGAGAGACTCGCTGGACTGTCTCGCTTGCACCTGCGCAGCAGCCACGACGTGTTTCAGGGTTGGATGTGCAGCACCCCTGAAACAAGCGAAGCAAAAGCGGCAAGGCGCATGCACGGGATGCCAGGCGAAGGCGAGCTTGCTTGTTGCCTTCGTGCGTCTGGGTGGGCAGCTGCTTCGCTCCTTTGCTTCTTCATGCCATTTTGACTTGATGCATGCATGATGCATGGCTGATGATCATCGACTTGCGCGCTTAGGCAGCGATGGTACCAGCCAAGCAAGGTGTGGTGGCGTCACGCACTTCTATGAGCGCGCGCCAGCAGCCAGCTAGCAGCCACCAGCACCAGCCAGGCAGTCCATGATCATCGGTCCAGGGTTCGGGATGAGCGCCCAGTCCTACCCTTCAATCAATCCATCACGGAAAGAACGGATCGATAGCAGCGACAGCGCCTGCGAACATCCGGAGGACGAGAACAACAAATCTGAAATAGCTCTGAATCTGCGGGAGACGGCAATTGCGTACGGTCCAGAAGGACGGTTTTGTGCGTCCGAGTCAGCTGATCGAAACCTTCCCAGGTGAAACGGCTGCAATGGCAATCCAGCCATATCAAAGGTTCCATAATTCCGTCAGGACTCTCCAGAGGACACCACCTTCCTTCCTCTGCCTTCTTGGGCCACACGATCGACGCACGCTGCAGTTCGGCCTCTCGCCGCAAGGCTATCAAGGGCCTGGAGCCTTCGCTCTGCGGCACCGAGGACCTCGAAGCGGAATCCGCAGCTGAGTGCCTTGGGCACAAGCTCCTGACGCTGCAGCAGTCTTAGAATGGCCAAGTACGTCGCGTCCTGGCTCAACGAGCAGGGCGTCTCTCGACACGTCAATGACGTGGAGAGAGATTTAGCGGATGGGACGGTCTTGGCGGCGCTGCTGCAAGCCAAGGGACACATCAGCAAGGAAGACTTTGCAGCTCTCAGCTTCCCCGAGGACGGGCAGAGCCTGCCCCTTCCTGTCCGCACCAAGAATTATGCGGTTCTGCAGAAGGTTCTCCGAGCGCCGCAGGTACGCAATGCATTGCTTTTTAAGGACTTGAGCTCTCAAGTCCGGCCCAGACTGACGCGCCGCTCGGCTGCGCAGATTGGCCTGAGCTTTCCCAGGCGGCTGCTGAAGGAGATCGTCGCGGAAGGGGCCGGAGCGGCCTCCGAGCTCGTGCTCAGCTACAAGGACTTCCTAGAGATGGGTCCCGTGGCGCAGAGGACCAGCAAGGGCCGGGAAGCGGCTGAGCGAGCAGCAAAGGCCGTCGAGAGCGTCCGGCCAAAGGCCTTCCATCGCCCCGAGTTGACGAAGTGGGGAGACGACGACTTCCTCGAGAGACTGGTGGACGAAGTGGGCTACGACAACGTCAAGGAACTGGACATGCGCATCCACCTGCGGCCATTCTACGACTTCGCCAGGCATCGCGAGCGGGAAATCACCACGCTGGACACGGCCGACGCGGAAAGCGCGGCCTTTGACCACGCAAAGGCCAACCAATCGACGCTACAAAAGATCCGAGTGCGAAAGGAAGAGAATGCCGCCGCATCAGGCGTGCAGAAAATGGCATGGGGGGACAGCCTCCAACAGCTTCGGGACGCCGAGCTGCGGCGCCTGCAGTTCGAATTGTACGTGGAGAGGGCCGAAGAGATCCGACGTCACAACGCGAACCGGCGCGCCGCCCATGACGCCACCGGCGGGCTGGACTGGTTCGAGAAGAACCTGCGTCGCCTGGGCGTCGGCGGTGCCGGGGGAGACGAGGACTTGGCAGAGATGGAGCGCCAGCCGCACCGCGAGAGCCAGGACCGCTTCAACGGTCGGCTGCTCAACGCCCACGCCAAGGACGCCCTCGTCATGGACCAGGCGGCCACCAGCATGCTGTCGAACATCAAGCGGCGCGCGCGGACGCGGGCTCAGGCCCGACATGAACGGGACCGTCGACGCCGAAAAGCGCAGGTGGATCAGCACAAGGCGGCTCGGCACCTGGAAGACGACCATCGCGCTCAGCAGCGCTTGGAGGCCTGCATCCAGACCGCCCGTCGGCGGCGCCAGAACGGCCTGCTGGTGTATAAGAAGCGCCGCATGCTCGCGCTAGCGGAACGCCAGTCCAAGATCAAGGCTGACGCTATGCGCAGGGAACTGGAGCTTCGCTTCGCTCAAGACTTTGAACAGCGACGCCTCGAGATCCAGGCCGGTCAGGACGCGGATGAGGGCACGAGGCAGCGCGAAGAAATCGCCGCCAGCAGAGCGAGAAGGAAAGCGAGGAAGCGGCGACGAGCCACCAAAGCCGCCAAGGACGCCGTCGAAGGACTACTTGACCTCGTGGACGTCGTGGCATCTTGGCGAGAAGCCCACGACCACGCGGCGCTTGTTCCCTCAGACTTTGCGGAGCTGCGGTCGCACTTTGTTCATGCGACGCCACCAGTCATATCGCGGACGCAGGAAAAGCCAAACGACGCCACGATCGGGATTGCGCCGTTCCTGACCAGATACGTCTCGGCTTTTGGCTCGTTGTCAGCGGCGGACGCCGACAGCCTTCTGGACAAGACCCACGTGGCATTTGCGTTGCAGCAACTGTATCTCGGCGTCTGGGATCCCAGTTTCAACGATGCGAAGATCGATGCCTTTGCGTCTCTCGCTGCCGCTAAGGACATCGCTAGCGACGTCGAAAAATCTCTCGTGTCCTTGCTAAACATGGACGCCCGAAGCGCCGCTGAGGACCCCAGCCGCTCCTTCACTGCCGCCGTCGACCTGGACGTCGTCCTTAGTCCTCAGCACCTCCAAAGCGCCGTCACTGCCGCCGTAGAAACCGCGGGGCGCTTCGTCGCCTTCGCCGCTCTCCCGCCCAACTCCGACGCCGGCATTGCGATTGACTTTCTCTCGCCAGTGGCACAGGCCTGCGGCTTGAAAGTAATCAGTGTCGACGCCGCCGTCCAGGCGGCGCGAGAGCGCAGCACCGCAGAGGACGAGGAAGAACCGACGCGACTTCGCCGCGTCGGCGAAGCTATCGAGAAGCGTTTGGAAGCTGAGGAAGTGATACCGGCGACGCTGCGATTCGAGGCGCTTCGCGCTTATGCGTTGGAGGAGTGCGGCGAGGATGACGGGCTAAGCGGTGCGATCCTCTTCGTGTCCAGTTGCAACTTGGACATCCAGACGGAGGCCGAGCCTGCTGTGCTGCTGCCGCAGCTACTGGACGCCTGGCTGGGAAGCTACTCGGACGCCGCGTGCGTTGCGTTCTTGGCCGAAGCGGTAGCCGACCTCGAGGGCGGCAAAGGGAAGAAGAAGACGTCGGCGGCGGACGCCGAAGTTTCGCCGGTTCGCAGCGCCGTCGACGTGGCTTTCGTGCTGAACCTCGCCAACGCCGTCGACGCCGAAGAACCCTTGAGCACGTTCTACGACAAAGTCATCGGCGCGCCATTCGTCGACGCCGACTTCTTAACTCTCGACGCCAACCGCGCCGCCCAGACCGAGAAGCTGGCGCTTCTGTTCCAGGCGGCGGCGCAGCGGCGTCAGCGCCGCGCAGCCTTCGATGCGAGGATGGCAGCGCTGGAGGAACAACTCCTGCGCCAGGAGGCGGAAGTCCAAGAGGCTTTGGACGAACAGGCGAAGCTGCAGAAGAAAGGCGTTCCTGAGGAGTTGACGTCGGTGCTGCAGGAGAAGCAAGAAGCGCTAAGGATGGGCCAGGAAGAACGGCACCAAGTGTCAACGCTTGACCCGTGGACGGAGCCTCTGGCGCTGGATTTCCAATTGGCGACGCAGGAGCGACGCGCGGAGTTCTCACCGGCAACCCAGGTCTGGACGCAGGTGGTGACTGGGGAGATACCGCTGGCGACGCCGCTATGGCAAGAGGTGCTAGATACCTGGCGCGCTGAGCGGCGCAAGAGTCAGGAGACTCTCGCGACTTTCGCCGCTGCCGTCTTATGCCTCCAGCGCCAGAGGGTCGCCATTCAGGAAGCTACGTACCACTTCAGCCAGGCGTTGTTCGCCATCGACCCCGATTTCCAACGCTGCAGCCGTCGCTACCAGCAACAACTACAAACGATGTCAACGGACGCCGACGAGGCCCTAGCCATCGACCAGCTCGAAGAGACGCTGGGCGACATCTCCGAGACACGTTTCAAGCGCTTCGGTGCCATGGCGTCTGAGTTGGAAAGCGGCGCTGTCAACTGCCTGCTACTTTGCCGGGAAAGGCTGCGGCGAAGCTTCGTAGAGGCCTGTGCCGCCTTGGCCACCGAAGGCGCGGCTGGGAATCAATTCCTAGACGCCTGCGGCTTCATCCCGTCGACCGTGGAAGACGCAGAAGCGGAAGGCGATAATCTGGACGACAGTGCCAGCGGCAGCGGTAGCGGCAGCGCCGCCAGTGTTGAGGTGCTCAGGCATCGATGTGCTGGCGTCGCCCCAGCTGTCGAGGCGATAGAGACACTTGGGACCACAGCTGGCACCACGCCGACGCAACGACGGTGGAACCAGCTCTGCACGTCGCGTCTCGCACACCTCGCGCGGCTCTTTGCCGTCAGCGACGAAACCTCTCAAACATTGGCGTCCGGCCTACTGGACTCGCTCAACCAGATGGCGCAGGAGCGCCTTGAACTGGATCTGCGAAGCGTCGAAAGCCTGAGCATTGCTCTACGACGCTCGCGAGTCGCTTCGACGCTCAGTCAGCAGAGCTTCGAGCTGGAAGTGTTGGAACCGCAACGTCCGGTGCTTCACCCCGACGAGCCGATGTGGCGAGGGTATCTAGGCACGCGGGGACTGGCGCCGACGCCGACGGCGATGCAAGCGCTGGCGCGACGGCTGCGGAAGACTTTGGCAGGCCAGGAACGCGTCTCTCGAGTGCTGATGCAAAGCGCCATCAGTCTGGAAGCGCGCGAATCGGGGTGGCCGACGTGTTGGGCGGAGCGCGAGTCCGTCGATGGCATGCTCAAGCACTTTGGTGCCGGAGGGGAGGTCCTGTGGCGCCAGGTACTTGTCGCCATGTTTTCGGCGTACCTACCTCGAGCGCCCCGCGGCGCCGACCTGGCAAACCTCGCGTCGAAGCTTGCGAAGTGTGTCGTGGAGAGCGCCACGGCCGCGCCAGACGGGAGGAAGCAGCTCCTCGCCGGAGTCGCTCCGTCCATCTCCAAGGCCAGGATGGCGGAAGCCTTCCACTTCTGGTTCGACGACGGCGAGACCGTCGAAGGAGGTGGCATCGACGCGGTCGTCAAGAAGGACGCGTTCTTCGAGGTCTTCCGCGGCGCGAACGGGCGACTGGACGTCTGTAAGATGTTGGTGTATACGTCCTCGATCTTGGCACGGGCGACGTGCGCAGAGGACGAGTGTGGCTGTGACCCAGGGCTCTCGAGAGCGTGTCTCGTTCTCACCATCCTTTTCAAGAACATCTGGCTCCATGATCAGCTTCAGCAAGGCAGCTCCGACGAGGTGCGCGAAATGCTGGAGGAGTGCGACGGCCGCATCTTTGGGTTCGACGACTTTGACTTCGACGCCAACAAGAGCAGCGGAACCTTCAAGGTAGGGAATCTTGCGTCCAGAGAGCCTTGAAGTTGCTTGGCTTGACCCCTCTCTTTTCGTGCCTCTTCCATCCCTCTCGTTCTCCAACGAACGCACCACCACACAACCACACGCGCGCCTGGCAGGTTCCGATACGAGTGGTCCACGAGCTCCTGAGCGTCTCGTCTCCCGTAGACGACGTGAGTGTGCCGGAGACATGGGTGCAGGACACGTCGACGATCCTAGGAGGTGATCTCGAAGTCTCCTTCGTCGAGATCATCGAGTCCGCTGTCGGTGAAAGACTTCGCAGAGCCTTACGCATTCCTAAGCCGGAGGCAGACACGGATGGCGCTTGAGAGGAGAAGGCTGCTTGATTCACATCTTTCCTACGCTGGCTCGAAAGAGCGTCCTAGCCCATCTCTTCGTCTTCATATTCACCATCGTAGGGATCTTCGGGGACGCAGCACACCTGACGACACCGGTAAAACGTGTAGGCACACGCAAGAAAGAAGACCGCGAGAGCTACGAGCAGTACAGGACCCGCCGCCGGAACGTTGAGCGCGAGGTTCAGTAGCTCCAGGAAGACCGGGCCGACGAAGAAGGAGAGCGCGAGGACGCCCAAACACATGAAGAGGCAGCAAAACTTGAGCATGAGCCCCTCACCGAGACAGACCTGCAGCAAGTACAGCGGGTTCCACATCTTCGTGAAGTCCGGCCTGCCTTCCGGCTGTGGGAGCGGAGGATTGGAGTTTGGCTCCGCCCGACCAAAGCCAGCAGGGCGCACCGCGGCCACGGACTTCGGAAGCAGCTCGATCGAGATCAGCACCTGGCCAACCGTGATCGGATCGGCACCCGGCTTGACTTGC
Organism: Pinguiococcus pyrenoidosus; assembly: GCA_019677205.1. Lineage (NCBI taxonomy): Eukaryota > Pinguiophyceae > Pinguiochrysidales > Pinguiochrysidaceae > Pinguiococcus > Pinguiococcus pyrenoidosus. The sequence continues at coordinate 18,371 of JAAMXY010000222.1, read as the reverse complement.
TTCTTCAGCTTTAGCCATTCAGCGCCGGGCGGCGTCTCGCCCATACCACCCATGCCAGACTTGATTCGCGTCCACAACGTCTCCTTCTCGATTTTGGGAGCCTCGTGGCACCCGTCGGACTCTCCGGAAAGCAAAGGGGTGCGCTCGTTGGGGGCGGACCGCTTCTCTTCGACGGCGCTCCCTCCCGTCTCGACGTCCCGCAGCGCATCCAGCTTCCGCAGCAGATCCACCGGGCGTTGCTTCTTCGCCTTGGCGCGCTCCTCAAAGACGGTGTACGGCCGCTTCGCCAGGTAGGCCTTCTGGAAATCGTTTGACAGGTCGATCATCGTGGCTCCGAGAGCTTCATTCCAGAGCATGTCGACATCCCACGCCTCCAGATGGAAGTAGCCTCCGCCTTCGTCGGTCACCGCTGCCGGAAGAGAGACTGGGAACTTCATGCGCCAGTTCCAGCTGCCCTTGCCGTTGTTGATGCGCAGGTGGGTGTCGGTCTCTTGAATCTCCTGCTGGGCCAGCTTGCCCTTGAAGTACATGTCGATCATGCCGGTCACCATGTCGGCCCCAATGGAGCGCATCTGGAACTTGGCCTTCCAAACGATCAGCCGCACCTCCCACTCTTCCTGCTGGGGCGGGGAGATGGGGATCGGGATGTACTCGCGGGCTCGTGAGGCAGGAATCATGTCGATCCACAATCGCAGCGCGCCCTGCGAATGCGGCTCCTCCGGCGTGTAGAGCTCCCGCGTCTCCACCGGGCGCTTCACTTCCTGCGCGTCTCCGTCAACTCCCATGTCGTGCCAGTTCTCGGAGAACCACCGGTCTTCCAAGTCAATGCACGTGGAGCCGATCAGGTCGTCTCGGAGCCCAAGTCCGACGCTGCCTCCTCCCGCGCCAAGACCGTCCGCGTCCAGCACGTCGATCCAGACCGTAGAGACGCCAGGCACGCGGACCTTGAGGTCGATCCGCTCGAAGAACTGCGGTTCGAGCGTGTCGGCCTTGGCCTTGTCCCGGAGATTGATGACGTCGTCTCCCCAGCGAATGCGCAGATACGGATCCGCGCGTCCGCTTGTGTCGCCCGCGTTGAGCCTCATCGCCTGCAAGATGTAGAGGTGCACATGAATCGTCCGGTCCTTGGCTGAGCCCCGGAAGAGATCCTCCACGGCGCTTGGCAGCTGCGGATGGTCAAGCTCCTCCGACGGAGTGGTCTCCGGGTGCTTGTCCAGAACGCGAATGAGCCCTTTGAACGTGCCTACTTCTCGGACGCTGTCCTCCAGGCTCGTCTGCTTCTTGCTCTGCAGGAACTCGAGCGAATACGTGCCCCGATAGATGGAGTACTCACGCCACGGCAGACAGCCAATGTCCAGCTCGATCTCGTGGTCGAGCACCTCCCGGCCTTTCAAGAAGGACGGCGTGATGGCCTCGGTGAGCTTGCGCCGCATCGCTTCCTCCTCGCTTTCCTTTCCATCGGCGGGCGGATGATGGTTGGTGTCGGCGTCGGAATGCCGGTGCACCCTGCCGGACGGGGCTCCGGGTCGAAACGGGTTCCCCACGCGGGCCTTCGCGCCTCCCGAGGCAAACAGAGGATTGTCCAAGTACACGAACCCCGGTGCCTCAGGGACGGGAGGTCCATCGGCAGCGTGCTCCGCCGCAATGGTCTTGGGCATGAAGGGAGCCAACGAGATTGACGACGAGCCGAGAATGCTCCCTCCGAAGCCGAATCCCCTCAGCACTCCGTCTCGAACGGAAATACCAATTGACGGCATGTAGGTCGCATCCATGGGCAGCACCGCCTCAAAGACGGCGCGCGAAAGAAAGTTCGGGTCGCTGCTGGTGGATTTGGTGCCGGGCCGCGGCTTCATCGTGAGCGTCTGGTTGCCGAGGCGCAGTTCCAGGGCAGGATGCTGAACAGGCCGGATGCCGGACGCCTTCAGATCCCGCAGGCCGAGGCCAATGACTTCGACGTACGTCATCCTCTCGAGCGGCTTGCAGTAATCAGCAGGCAGGGGCCTCTGCAATTTCATCACGGAAGAAACCTTCGCGTCTCTCGCCCTGCCGGCCGGCGACGACAGCGGCGACGCTCCAAACGACTCCGGCTTGTCGGTGCCCCGGACAAGCTGGAAGCCGACCAGGAGCCTCCCCTTGGTAGGTGCGCCATTCCTCTGCAGGACAAGGCTCTTGGGCGCGGGCTTGACCGGCGGCCAGGGCTGCGTCGGGTCGTTCCAGTCGTCAAGGGTCTCCTCATCCGCCAAGATGGGTGTCGTGACGCTCCCGATGAAGTCATCCTCGTTCCACGTATCCGCGTCGTAGACATCAAAGGTGACGCGCGGCTTCAGGCTGGACTCTTTGTACATCACGGTGTCGAACTCCACGGTCTCGTTGTACACGGGGTCGCACGACTTCGTCACATGATCGAGTCGCTTCCGTTGGCCATTGAAGCGGATGACGACATATGGATCTGCCGATCCGTTCAGGTCACTCGGGGGAAGTTGTTGAGCCTGAAATACATGCACCAACACCTTGTAGAGTGCCTTGCCCGTGTCCACCGAGAGATACTCATTGTCAGCCGGAATACTTGAGAAGGCACTGGTCGGGCCCAAGGCTATTCGGACTAGCACACTTCCCGAAGGCTGCCCGCTTGGAATGTTGTTGACCACCGGGCATCTTTTCAGCTCGAGCCACTGAGGACCTTGGAGCGCAGCACGGTCTCCGGTGAAAAGGCAGGACTTGAAGCTGAGCCTCGTGAACGCGATCTTCTGAGTCTCGTGGAAGTGCATGGGATCCTTCCGCACCAAGTAGACGAAGACGTCCGGCATCTCGGCGCTGCGTACGGGCACGGGGCCCAAGGCCTGCCGGTAGTTCTGGAAGGGGATGCCGCTCTCGCTGGTCTCGTAGTTCCAGATGGCGCCTCCGCGATGGGCGCTCTCGCGACCGGTCTCGAGATCGTCGAGCTTCGTCCCGATCGGGCCCCAGGACAGGGCGACCGAGAACTCGTTCCCCGTGTTGTAGACAGGGAGGTCGGTCGCCATGTACACGGAGAACTTCACCGTGTAATCAATGGTCGGTGTCACGTTGGGCGGATGGCGGATCTTATAGCGGAAGCTCCTCTGCTGGCGCAGCTTTCGGCCTTTCTTGGCCTGGCCATCGTACGTCTGGTCAGGGCCGACTTCGCGGAGGGAGACGTAGAGACGTCCTCGGTAGGATGATCCCGTATCGGGATACTCCAGCATGCTTCTGCTGGCGCTGCCAGAGAGCCCTCCCTTGTTGCCCGGCGGGCCATACAGATTCAAGAAGACCTTGTCGTAGGCCTCCGGGCTGCGCTTGATGTCCGCCACGTCCAGGACCATGGCCGAGGCCACGAGCTCGTCCTTCACGAGGTGATCGTTGTCATAGAGGTAGATCCGGATCTTATTGTCGAAGGACGGCTCCATGAAGGGGATCCAGATCCGCTCCTTGAACTTGATGTTGATTCTGCCTTTCTTCGTGGACGAGTGGACCTTGGTCTTCACGAGGTCGTGAATCCCAAACTGTACCCCGATCCGGAAGTCGCCGCCAGCAGCGGCGCCAGTCAAGCTGTGGTCCGACGGCGGCAACCACTCCCCGCGGTACAGCGACACCACAAGGAACCGGAGGGTCTGCTTGAGCATGGGCATCGCTTGCGCGAGCGTGCCTGAGAGACCCGCCACGGCGGCAGCCTTGTCGGTCATGGCCAGCTTCTCCTTGACCCGGTCGTGAACCTTCGGGGTGTCTCCGGGGCCCAGCACCTGGATGGACAAGCGCATGAAGCCTTGGACGCCGCTATCTTTTCGCGACGTCATGTCAATCAACGGCACCCACGTCCGATACAGCTCGTGGTCCTCTCGCGCATAGATGTTGAAAAGGTTCACGACGAAGCTTCCTATCATGCTCTTTCCAAAGGTGTTCACACTGAGCACGTCGATCTCCACAACCCCCGTCTCGAGCTCCCTCCTCTTGGCGTCGGCGTTCTCGAAGGTGTACAGCTCGTCGAAGACGCAGCTGGTGCAGTTGTACTGGGGCTTCGAGTACGCCGTCTGGTCGAAGCAGGTCACCTTGAGCATGGGATCGGAGGTCCCGTCCATGCCTTCTGCGTTCAAGTTCCGAACTTCAATGACGTGGATCTGGACCTGGTAGGCTCCCTCTTGCATCCGCGTCTTCAGCAGGCGCCTCAGCGTCTCGTCCTCAGCATTCTCCTCCGCAAGTTCGGCGTCCTTCTTCTCCTGCTCCTCACTCGGCTCGTCGGGCTCCAGCTCCTCGTCGGACTGCACGTCTTCCGCTTTCTCCGCTTCGGCCGCCGCGGAAAGGTCGTACTGCGCGCCTTGCGGCAAGTTGTCAATCTCGCGAGGCAGCAGCGGATTCTCGTCAAAGGTGGTCGCCCGCACCCGGAGCTGGAGCTCGCCGACGTGCCTCAGCTTGCCGGATTCTTTCGGCTCGTCCAGCTGCACCCAGACGTCCTGGCCTGTCGAGCGGTAGGCGGCAAGCCAGCTCTGGTTAATCTCAAAGAGACAGGTTCCAATCAAGACGTCGAAGCGGAGGCGATTCTTGTCGAACACCTCGAAGGAGACATTCGAGGGTCCATCGACGGGAAAGTAGAAGGTCTCGTTCCACGTGCACGTGGGCGAGTCATAGATCACCCGGGTTTCCTGCGCAGGAACTCTGCTCGCGGCGCGTCCCGTCTCGCTGAGCGCCTCAACCTTCACAAAGGGGTCGCAGTCTGTTCCGCGCGGAGGTTTCAGGTCCCTGCAGCCCCTCACGGTGACGATGATGAGGTCAACGCCGTCGTTGGCGGCCGCTGGTGGAGGAGCCTCCGCGGGTTCTGCGGCAGAAGCTTTGCTCTCTCCATTGGCGGGGGCCGTCGTCTGGACGGAAAGCGCCCCTCTGCCACTCGGTGTAGCTTGGCTGGTCTCCTTGGGCGGCAGGCCCTTGAAAAAGTAGGTGCAACGCAGTGTCACGTCTTCGCTGGTTGCGCCGCCACCGTCGACCTGCAGCATGACCTCCAGCTGCGCGGCTTCCTCTTCGCCGACGGCCCTCAGAGCCACTTCGGCAACGAGAACCAAGGTGGATCTATCGGAGACCTGCCCGATGAGACTTCTCTGTCGAACCACCGTGACGAAGGTGAGCATTGGGGCCTGTTCCCGCGGGTACTGCTCGCGGTACGTACCATTCGACTCTCCCGAAGAGTGATCGAGAGCTTTCCTGGCTTGACGTCATCGAACTCGAGCGTTCGGCGCTCGGAGCGGAGCGCGTAGGCGCCCGATGCTGTCCTCGAGGCGTCGAAGTCCTTGAATTTGAGCACTTCTCCGTCCGCCTCGAGCACCAGCTGCGGCGTCTTGAACTTCAGGTCGACCTTCGAGCCGGAGATCGTGAGGTTGGAGAGCTGGAGAGAGATGTCCGGCCCACTGTCGCGGCCAAACATGGTGCTGGGCTGCGCGGAATCCTTCGCAACTCGAACCAGGCCTCCGTACGCCAACTCCGAACTTCAGAACCGTAAAGACCGACGCCACAGAGGATTCGCTGAGCAGCTCGTGCGCACTTCCGCTTCAGAAGGTAGTCGGGCCCGAAAGCGCGGTCTGCGGCGCTACCAAGCGCTTTTCTTCTGGTGGAGCAGCGGCTGAATTCGAGTTTCGCTTGGCGGATCCAGAGCCGAAAGATCGATTTTGTAAAGGGCGCCAAATCCGGCCTCTCCCCCAATCACGACCATGATAAATAATTAAAAATAAAGTTACATTATCTTGTGCCGCATATGGGAGAAACAGGGACGGAAGCGGGTGACGTATTATGGATGGTAGAACAAGCGGTTTTGATTCCACCGAACAGGAATGACGGAGGTGACGTCAGGCGTGGCCAGTATCCACCGATACATTGTGCAATAACCGATTCCTCGCACGGTGACGCAGCGTCATTGGATTGAAATGGAAGATCTTGTGCAGGCATCCTTTTGCGCATGCTGCGTCCGCATCAATACCAATACGGAGGCGATTTCAGCACGGAGGGCCAGCACAAGCCTCAGCTGATTCCGGCCTTCCGGCCCTCCGGCTCGATCCGTTTTTGTTTTCATCACGGTTCAAATCGTTTCCAGCTGCTCGGCGCCGCCTCGGTTCATGACGGCCACGCGATGAGTACCTCCGAGGAAGAGTGGTCCCAAAGGCTTCAGCGCGACTTCAGTGGTCTTCGAGACGCGAATCGCGGCGTTCGCAGTCGCGCGCTCAAGCACATCAGCCGCGTGTTGGACGAGACGCCGAGGGACTCGGCCTTCTCTGCCGCGTTTTCGAAGCTTTTCGTGCTGTCCAATGCGCTCACGAAGGCGCTGTCCGATGAGTCTGAGCGATGCAGGGACCTGGCGTGCCAGATTCTGCTGACCTTCCTTGGCAGCACGGCTCAAAATCTTGAGCAGGACGCCATCGACGACCTGCAAGCTCATGTGCTCGGCGAGGTGGTCGAGGTCTTCGCGCAGCGAGTGGGCGTCTCTCCCTTTGTGGAGAGCGCCGAGGAGATCCGCCTGCAGCTGCTGAAGCTGCTCGGGGCATGTGTGGCTTCGCACGCGCTGGAAAGCGTGGCGGACGCGCTGTGCGTCGCCCTGGGCAAGGCGTTGGGCGACAACTTCCCCGAGGCGAAGCGCGAAGCTGCGCAGCTGACTCTCACGCTCTGCCGGCGCATTCCTGTCATCATCCGGCGGCACCAGGAGCCCGTCCTCAAAGGGCTGCTCGGGAACATGGGCCACCAGCACAGCAAGACGCGGGCGATCACCCTCCAGGCGATCAGTGCCGTCGTGGCCTGCGGAAGCGACGCGGCAGAGAAGCTTTGGAGCCAGCGGCTGAGCCCCCTGTTCTGCCAGAAGATCATGTTCGACCACAGCCCGAACGTGCGGTGCCAGCTCTACCGCACGTGTGCAAGGTGGCTCCGCATCCAGATGGGCGACGACTCCGTTCTGCATTTTGGGGAGGTGGAGCCGTCGCTTCTCGCGGTCGTCCTAGCGGGGACGATCGACGATCACGAGACCGTCGCGGAAGACGCCAAGGCCCTGATGGAGAAGCTGGGCGAGGCCTACTTGCACATGAGAAACGAGGCAGATCGGATGGAGACGGAAGGCGGAGCAAACGTGGTCGAAGACGACCGAGCTTCGAGCACGTACGTAGTCGTCCATCTGCGCCGGATCTTGCTGCAAATGATTGCAGAGGCGTCCCACTGGACAGCGGGGACGCGCTCGCATGCGCTACTGCGGTTGGAGGCGCTGACGAACTACGCGGGCAGCGCCATCGAAGGATGGCTGGACCAAATACTTGCCACGCTGGCAAGCGCCTTCGCAGACGACACCGCAGACGTCATCGCTGCTGCACGAAGGGTCAGCCAGCGGATTGGTAACGTCATTGACCCGCAGCAAAGCTTGTACGTCGTGCTGCCAAACGCATCTGGCCAGGTTGATGGAGGCGCCACTGCGAGCGCCATGACGGGCTACATGGAGCTGCTGAGCTCGCTCCTGGACGGAATGTACGACAACACCACGCACGACTTGCCGGAGAGCAAGCTCAGGGACATGGCTAGAGATGTCTCTCGGGCGCTGGTTGCCCCAGAAGTGTGCTCCGAGGTCGTCGACGACGAGTCAGGTCGCCTCGCCCTCGCGCTCGGCCATGCGCTCTGCGCTTTCTGCTGCCGGCGACCTCGGGCGTGGAGCTCGGCGGCGGGGACCACCACGCTGCAAGACGTCGTTGGCAGGATGCCGGACGTGCTGCAGGCCTGCGTGACCGCCACCGCAATCCTCGCCGTCAACGGCGCCGAGTCCGGTTCCAGCATGGTGGAGAACACGCCGTTGGCGCTGGACCTGGACATCTCGCCCTACGCCGAGGGGATGAACTCCGACTCCGATATCCTCGAGGCCCTCAAGTGCGACGAGGATGCGTATGCGAGTCCGCGAATCCACGGCCTGGCGGCCTTGTCGATGCTCAGCAGAAATGGATGCGGAGGGGACGTCCAGCTCTTGCTGATGAACGTCCTGAGTCCCACGCTTGCGCGACTGTCGTGCACGGTGTCGCTCCCGCCAGCGCCCAACTCCAAGGAGGACCCCGGAGACCAAAGCAGCAAGCTCTGGACGGCGGACGATGGCCAGGCGAAGGCCTGGTGCGCCCTTTTGCGGCTATGCCGCGGCTCGAAAGCGCTGGAAACGTGCCTTCACCAGATCTATGCGGTCATCTCCGCGCATGTTGGAGACGATGCCAGGACGTCCATCGAGGTCAAGCTCCCGATGCTGTTGATGCTCGACTACGTCCTGGGTCAGCTGGGCCTACCTGCCCCGGCCATCCTCTGCGAGCTCAGTGGCCCCATCCTGCTGAATGTCATCGCGCCAAACATCGTGTGGAGAGCCGGCCGTGCCGCGGCGATGGTGCGGAAGATCGCGCTGGCCTGCGCGGAAGGGCTGCTGCGGTCTGGAGCAGCCGCACCGCAGACCCTGGTCGCCTGCGCGGCAACGTTGATGCCGCTGCTTAGAACATGTTTAGAAGACTACGATGGTACCAGTCGCCGCCTTGCGTCTGCCGCGCTCTGCCGGATTTTGCAGAGCCTCAAGCAGTCGATTGCGGAAGAGCCCATCCAGGCGATGTACCACGATTTGAGCAAAAAGCTAGATGATTCAGATGACTTAGTTAGACTACAGGTTCGTGCCGCGTCGGAGCTGCAGTCCAGGGTGGCGCTTTTGCCTCATGCGCGACCTCCACCAGGCTTGCCGAACGCTGCGTGCCTTCTACGAATCGGCAGTTCCGGGAGCGTTGAGGGGTACGATGGTGGACTGGTCCGCCCAAACTCTCTTGGTGCACATGGACGACCCAGATCGGAAAGTGCAGGAGGAGATTTACCAGGTGCGCTTCGACTCGCACCTTCAGCGTGGCCTGGCCGCCTCCTTCTCATAGGATGTATCCGCAGACGCTTCTCGTCCTCGTGGAGTGCTCGGGCGCGGAAGGAGCGAAGGTCCTGGTCCGGAAGGCAGAACAAGCTAGATTGTCGCATCGAACGCCAGACTATTGTGACAAGCTGATCGCTGCCGTGCAGCAAAACTAGGTCAGGTCAGCGCAGAAGCGGAAGCGGAAGCGGAAGTGGAAGCGGATTATCTTCTCGTTGTCGCAATGCAATCGACAACTCTACAGCTTCCCTGGGGTGTCACGTGCCAAGCAGAAGTGAACGTTCCTTTGTCGTCATTGAATACGGTGGTTGCCGCATCGGGCTGAACCGTAGCGTGGATACTAGCTTCCTCCGCGTCGTCCGATTCTCGGCGCTGCTTGTCAAGAACGTCTCTGGCACTTTTCACCAGCTCGTGGTCCATCCCTGGCAAGAGGGGCCCCGCCAGCTCCAGGAGAAAGGCGCCATCATCGTCGCCGCTGTCGTTGCCCGGGCTGTGTACTTGCCCGCAGAAACTGATGTGCAGGTTCCGGACAGTTCCGCCCAAGAAGGGAACCGGGGCGAGAATCTGTGGCACGTCCCCGCCGCCAAAGTTCTCGAAGAACTTTGTGGTGGAGAGTCCTCGCGAGTTTGCTCCTCCAGCACCACCGCTCGAGCGGGCTGACGCAGGATGGCCAGACAGGGTATCGTCAGTTGCGACGACAGCCTCGGCCAGGTATTCCGCAAGGGCCAAGCAATTCTCTCGACCATGGACCTCCAAGGAAGGTCGTACTTTCGCGCCACTGTTGCGCAGCGCCGCAGGTGCGCCTTCAGTTTCATCAACGTTCTCCTTGTCGTTGTCTTCTGCAGCATCGGCACTTGAGACGCTGACTCCGAGCTCCTCCAACGCCTCCCTCAAGGCCGCCGTTGATGCGCTTAAGATCGCAAGCGGCTCCTCGCTCCAGCGGAAGAGCACCCGGACGCTTCTGTCGCTTAGGCCGCTCTTTCCATTCGACGAGCTGCCGCGGCCGAACAAGGTCTTCGAGGTCTGTCCAGCTTTTCGTTGCGTGGCCGACTCCGGCGTCGTCGGTGGGCAGCAGACGTAGAAGAACGGCACCTTTCCACGCAAAGCTTGTCAGACTCTGTCTGCCGCTGAGTCGTGTTTCGGCGCATGTCGTTAAGCTCACGCACCCGCTTGCTCAACCAGGCTCCAACAATGCCGTGAAAGGACGTCTCCCAGAGCCTAATCCGCGCTCGGAGGAAGCTCGCAATCCCCGCATTCAGATCTGGGTTTGCCGTCTGTACTGCTTTGGCCGAAAGCGCCATCTGCAGCAGCGTGCTTCCGTGAGCCGTGGCCAAGCTTGCGTGAGCCTCCGACGTAGTCTTACCGTAGGATGGGTCCAGAAGCACAAGGCTGCCGCAAACGCTTCGAGACGCCCATCTGTGCTCGTGCGGTCCACCTCGGCGCCGAGGCCGAATCGCTTTCGCTTCTTGCTCGGCTTTGGAAACAAGGATGGTTTAAGCGCTCTCCCTCTTCTGCCATCAAAAGCTAGGCAGAGGCCTTTTTATTAAATTTGAATTGGGAGATCACCTCTGCTCGAGCTGCTGACAATCGACGAGCGAGGCCACTCCCATCCGATGCAGGCGCCATCGTCCGTGCCCAAGCGAAGCTCTTCGAACTCCTGCGCAGTTGTGTGAGTGTACGCATACCTTGACCTCCACCCCCCCACCCCCCCCAAAGGAAAAAATACCACTTTGGCTCATCATTCTCACCGGATCTGAAGTTTCGTCTTAAGACTCCAATCCTGTGGCGGCGCGCGGAGGTCCACACTTTCGCTTGCGGGGTAGGTCTTGTCAGCCGGTGCCGGCTCCTCCGCGTCGGATACCTCTCGCTCAGGTGGAGGCGCGCTCAGGACAATGTCCTTAAAGTCCCACTTGCGCTTCGGGCGCGGCGCTTCCGCCATCGCGCTCTTGGCGAAATTGAACGAAAATGGCGGGAAACCAAGCGCCGGATGCATTTTATGGATCAATAGCAAGAAGCGTTTCCTATCTACAATCAAAATCCAATGGACAGTCCCTATTTTCAGTCGCCGTTACTTTCGAACCGTAGTCAAATATATTATAAGGCGACAGCAAACGAGTTTTTGTCGGAACAAAAACTTGAATTTCAAGAATCTTTGCGTCGGCTGCGCCACAGCACCACAAAAGGCGACTGAGCGCCGCTCTGGCGGCTGTACCACGCCTGATGGACAGCCTTATTGTGTGGGCAGATGGAGAGAGCGAAAAAAGTGCTGCTGCGCGCAGCTCTGCAGCCGTAGCGGAATGGGCAGCGGAGAAGAGGGCAGTCTCGCAGGCTCAGCAGCTGCTCCGCCACCTCAATCCCGCTCGTGCCGACGACGGGGCCCTCAGAAGGCAGCTGGGCAGAGTGCTGCACAGTGTGAGTCCGAAACTTCTGTCCAATTTCCTCGAGTTTTGCGGGGAAGGGCTTGCAAGCATCTGCTCCACCGAGGTTCACGAGCGACGGAGACTCGCTTCGGCCCTTTGGCGACGCTTCCGGCCTCGTTCTAGCTTGGACCTTGAGGAGGCTGAGCAGCTTCGATTCTTTCCGCCGGCGAGCCTGGCGTTTCTGGACGTAGACTGGGAGGTGATGGAGGTTCCTGCAAAGCGTATCCGATGGGATGCAGAGAAGCGCAGTCCAGTGGCCTTCGTGCGCCCCTCTGGCCCTGGCCATCGGGTTGATCCACAATGCGAAGGAGCAATTCTTCTGCCGGGAAGCTACGTGCAGGTGAAGAAGCGATGGATGCGATACATTGGTGAGTCGCTGGTGTTGCAAGCACAACAGACAAGCAAGAAGCAATGCGGCTGACGTTCCTCTCTCGCTCTTGCGCTGGCGCAGCACGAACGATCAGAGGATGCGTACCTGGAGCCCGGCTGGTGCCTGCAAAGGCCCTGGAGCCCGGCGTTTGGGAGCAGACAGGGGACGAAGAAGAGTTCTGTGACATCAATGATTTGGCGGGATGCTTGCATGTCCGGTGGAACCAGGGCAAGTCCCGGGTGCAACTCGACGAGTGGGAGTCAGTCCATCTCGGATTCGCCATGCGGCTACCCCGAGAAGACCGCAAATGGGGGCTCAGCCAACTGCACAAGTGGTCCACAGAAGATCGACGGATGAAGGAGATCTCCATGGGATCGGAGGTGCTGGAGCACCACGCGATCAAAGCGCATGCCATGCAGCGGCACGAGCAACTGGACCGGATTCGAAAACGCGTCCGCGATCTCCTCTGCTCGATTCCATCTCCGAGCGCAGCGTCCTTCAGTGGCCCGCGGTCGTTTAACGAAGAAGAGGAGCACCACAGGTGGCAGCGCGTCGGCAGGGCGTTAAACGCATGCCTCGGCGACGAAGGAAGGGAAATCTTTATAGACTGGACACTAGCAGGCCATGGCAGGCCAAGGGACAGCACAGATCAACGTCGTCACATTTGCGGTCGAGTATGGAAACGGTACCGGCCATTCACGTCGGTCGACTTGCCGTCCGTTCGCGCCGCCAGACGAACCCACGAGGCCCTGCAACGACAGGTTTCGTCGACAGACGGCAGGACTTCGTCGACAGACGGCAGGATTTCTTCGACAGACGGCAGGATTTCTTCGACAAAAAGAAGTTCGGAGAATCTCGAACTTGGCACCGTGCAAAGCACGCAGCAAGCGATTTACGCTGCCTTAGAGATTCGGTGTACGAGATCGCTTGACTTCCTCGAAACGACATACGTGAACACGTCCTCCGTAGATGCTGCGCGGAAGGCCCGGCGCATCGAGGTCCCATCAATTCTGGTGAGAATGAGCGATCAGGATGTGCGACATGGAAAAGTCCAAAGGGTCTCTGGGCACATCGAATGCGAATTGCGGAAAGGCGATTGGGTCCTGATCGAGAGCTTGATGCGGAGCGTGACCCGCTGCAGAAACACGCGAAAGCTGCCCTGCGGCCCCGAGTTTCTCTTCCACGCTTCCAAGTCTCTGGAAGGCATCACCGAGGCCAGAGGTAGGTCTGCCGAGAGATGCTCCACGGTGGAGCTCCAAGGAGCTCCTGAATCTCACCGAGCATCTTCTTTTAGATCAAGGCTGGTATGTCGTAGCGGAGGTGGAACCGCTCAAGGCCTCCATTCGCGTCGTGCCCTTGAAGGGTCGCCTTGGGGAGCAGATTGGCCAAGGAAAAGACAGTAGAAGCACGGCGGACTCTAAATTGGTGGCTTTGCTGGAAGCGCGAGCCTCGAGCCCCGAGTTCAGCGGCGTCCAATGCTCGGATGCAGTCGCGTTGTTGGAAGCCCCGAAGAACCCCGCAGGCAAGCACAGAACGTCGAAGCCTATCCGTGACACGAGGGAGAGCAAGAAGCAGCAGCTTTTCCCAGAGGGCCGATCCATTCCCATCTGTGAGCTTTGGGGCGCGACCGTGTGGCGCCCGCCGCCTCCGCCGCCCACGGAGAAAGCCTGCGAAGATAGGATTGTCAGATGCGTCCTATCCGAAGAGATGGGGCTGGGCACTCCATTCTTCCGGGAGGGCTTCGGCGCCCAGCCGATCATGGTGGGGCGCCTTGATGCCTTCCCGGATGACGAGAACCGCTACGGTGGCCTGCTCTTCAGGCTGCCTTCCCGAGACGGGCAATGGGGCGTCGAGGCCTTGGCGAGGGAAGCGCAAGCCTTTGCAGAGCTGAACCGTCAACCACGCGAGCCGGATCCCTGTCGCTTCAGCTTGGCGTGCGAAGGCGTCAAGTCGACTTCAGCGATTCTCTGCTGGGAAACCACTGGCCATCCGGCGTCCGCTGTCGTTCGCGTCGAATTGAAGGAAGACTGGGAAGACGATCCAGTGCCGTCCAGCTCTTGCGGCCGACGCCGACGTGGAAGGCCGCAAGACGCTCCGAAGAGCAGCGGCGGGAAGCGACCGCGTCTTCCTGCGGACAAGCCATGGGTCACCGTGTACGAAGGAGGCTCCAAGGCATGTGCGCTACAGAATCTGCAGTCGAGCTCTCCCTACCTCGTTCGTGCCACCGTTCAAGTCGGCGCCAAGCAGCTACCCAAAACCAAGTCGAGGACCAGCCAGACAGTTCGTCTTTGCACCTGTCCTGGCACACCAGCTCCGCCCATGGTGAGGTCCTGGGTCCGCGGTGTCGAAGGCCAACGGACGGCGGTGCTGGAACTGAGGCAAACGGATGTCTCCTGGGCTGCCTTCACTCGCTTCGGCTGCAAGTTTCAGGTGGAGCTGCGGACGGCCACCAGAGCTCCAGCCGCGCCTAGTCACGCAGCCGACTGGGCGGCCGCGTCGGACAGCATCCGCGACTCGTTCGCACGGGGTCAGCCTCGCGTCGCGTATCTCCGCCCAGATGGGGGATCAGCTGCGACGCATGAACGGGTACGAGCCACCTCTCGAAGCGATTCTGACGAGCTGAGGGCTGAGCACGGCGATCCGAACATGTCGGGAGAGCTTCAGGCGCCAGCTGTGTTGGCGGATGAGAACCCTGTGTTGGCGGATGAGAACCGCGACACACCGTTCCACACTGTGTACAAGGGAGGCAGTCGTCGATGCGAAGTGCGGCATCTCGAGGTCGGCGTTCCGTACCAAGTGCGCGTCCGGATGTTCAACGGCGACGGCGTGCCGGGGCCGTACACGACGCTCAAGGAGCCCTTGAGGCCACCCAAAGCGATCCTGCCACCCTCCGCGCAGAGACAAGGTGGATCCATCGCCGCCGAAGGGCAGCACTCGCAGGCATTGGTGCAGCGTGTTCAAAGCCAAACTAGCTCAGCTGGTTTGCAAGCTGAGAACGAAGAACAGCGGGCCCATCTCGCAGGAGAAGCCGGGCGTGGCGGCATAGAGAGTGCAGAGACGAAGGACGAGTGCAAGGCGGATATTCCAATGGCATGGGATGTCCCAAGGCCTCCAATGGCGATGCATGGCGAGGGTGCCGTTGCGCCAACGTCGTTGGCCGATCCGCTGCTGGGCGTCTTCGCCGACTTCCTCCGCGAGGTGAGAACCCAAGAAGGGGATTGCCACGGCATTGAATTGTATCAACAAAAGAGTATGACTCTGTACCTTACTCCCTGCAGATCTCCGCGGCGGGCCTGACGCCGTGGAGAGATAGCTTGACACTGCCGATGGATTCCGACGTCTTCGACACCGACAGCAGTTTCGATTCAGGCACCGAATCCTTTGAAGCGTCTGACATGGAGACGAGTGCTGCTCCGCGGTCGATCACAGCTCCCAAAGAGTCTCCAAGGTCCGCGCAGGCCGTGCGAATCATCCCGAGGAAAACCCACTCGGTTTTTGTCCGCAGCAACGTAGTTCCCGCGACGCACGGCCCGAGGTGTTGCGATGGTGTAGACAAGGAGCACGACGCGGAACTGTGCGCCAACTTTTCCAGTACAGGAGCTAGAGTCGTTCCCAAGAGAGTCCAGGAAGCCGTAGCAGCAGATAGCGGAGGTGACGTCGAGACCAGACCACCAGCGATGGTTCCCTCCGGCATTCGAGTCTTGAGATAGCAACGACACCGAAGTGAAGCTCGCGTTGCCAACGCGTGATCCTTTTGTGTCAGCAACGGCCAAAAGGTTCCTTGGGTTGTTGTCGTGCAAGTCCAGTGTCGTGGGTCCCGCTTCATAAATGTGAGGCCAAAGGACCTGCTCTTTCGATGTTCTCTCTCCTCACCTCACCCCTTGCTCCATACCTTCGCCCCAGTCTCTCTCTTCGTGCAACACCCCGTCCCCTTCCTTTTCCTCTCTTGCAAAGTCACGTGGTCCTCTTTCATGGCAGCACTCTTACACCATCTGCTTTGGTCTGTGGAGAGCCCTGTTCACGAGCCTCGTGTCTTGCATCGAATTTCGACCTTGCCATGGGTTGCGGCTCTTTCCACCGCCGCGGAGGTGACAGACGACCAAACTCTCCGCCGTCGAAGAGAGTCGCGGAGAGTTCTGTCTACCGAGGAAGAGAGGCGGCAACCATGCGCCGCGCTTGGAGTGTCTCCCGCCCGCTGCTGCGGCGCCAGTCACTGGCGTTACGGCCTAGGTGGGGATGGTCTCCAGTCAGCCGACCAAGTCTTCTGGGGGGTCTGCGCGCCTCGTCTCTGTCCACTTCGAGGGAAGACCCGTACGCTGTTCTCGGCGTGTCGCGCCTGTCCTCCAAGCAGGACATCAAGCGCAAGTACTTTGAGTTGGCCAAGAAGTACCATCCGGACCTCAATCCCAATGACCCGGCCGCCGAGAGGCGCTTCAAGGCCATTTCCAACGCCTACGCCATTCTCCGAGACGACGACAAGCGGAGGGCGTACGACATGGGCGGGAGGCAGGGGTATCAGCAGTATCAGCAGCGAGCCAATGCTCAGGGGCAGGCGTCGGGAGGCGCAGCTGGGCCGCAAGCGGAAGAGTGAGTGGTCAAAAAGCGGCCAAAACGGCCATAACTTATGCGAGATCTCTATCGGAACATCGACTTGACGTGGTTTTTGTCGTTGCGCTTTTTTCCCCCCTACGTTTGTCTTTCCTCTCTGCGTTTCTTCGGTTTTGCAGGGAGATGAATCCATATGAAATGTTCCGGCAAGTGTTCAACGATTTTGGCCTGCAAGAGTTCCAGGCGCAGTTCTCCATCATGCAGGACGACTTCGGCGTGGCCTTCTCCGCTGCGCAGCGAGGGGACTACGCGCCGGCCTATGATGTGGTGACGCGGTACAGAGGGGTCATTCTCGGCGTTGTGCTGCCGCTTGCCATCGTCCTGCGCTTTCCCGGCCTGATCGTCGGGGCTCTCCGCGGGTACGTGCTCTCCTGTGCGACGAACTTGCCGGGCGGGTTGGACGCCTAATCTTGCTTGGTTCCGCAGGCTTGCAATCGGCGGGTTGTTCCTGCTCAGGGTGCCCGCGATTAGAAACTTGGTGCTGCGATGGGTGTGGCAAGTCATTGTGCGCAGGAATCGCAGGTCATGACACACCTCCGCGACAGAATGGGGAAGGTGCGCAGCAGGAAAGGAAGGAAAGCGGCCTGACGTTATCCTCGCGAGAACCCTCCGCGACCACCTCGCCCGCCTCCCTGTGGGGCCGCTGCGCCGGGTCCTCCTCCCATCGATCCGGGGAGCTTCTTGTTCATGTACTGTCTGTACTCGCGCTTCTTGTTCTTCCGCGTGCCGCCTCGGGCGGGGCCCGCGTGATTGTCGGCCTGCTTCTTCCCCTTGGTGCTGTCGAAGCCGTTGAAACCCATGAGGACTGCCATCTGCTCCTCTTCCGACAGCTCGTCCAGGTTATCTGGGATCGTCTGCTGCGACTCCTGCGTCTCCGTGACCTCGGCACTTCCCGTGAGCTTCTCCAAAAGCTTCAACCGCTGCTGCTTCTCATCCGCCGCGTCCGTCGGCGTGCGGTTCCCTTGCCGCGCGGGATCCTTCCACGCGAGCGGCTTTGCGCGCTGCCGAGAAGGCCCTGAGTCTCTCGATCTGGCAAATCGAGAGAAGACGAGCTTGTGACGATTTCTGGGTCTCTGCAGAAGTCATGCTGAGCTTGCCAGTAGACCCGGCCCAACTTGGAGGCGCACCTGGAATCCTCCACGATCTCTCTGCCAAACTCGTCTAATCGTGGCTCTTTGAACAACAATTCCGATACGGATTAGCATCCCAACGCCTCAAAGGAGCTGTGGAGAGCAGCTACGTACCACGTCGACTGCGTTCACGATCGCTATCTCGATTCCTCCCCCGATCATAGTCCCGGCGGTAGTCCCGGTCGTAGTCCTCTTCGCCGCGAGCGCCTCCAGCACTCCCGTAGTCTCGTCTGCCGCGGCCTGAGTCGCCTCGTCTCGGGTCTGACGAAAGAGAGCAAAGATGTACATGAGATTCGCCGTCGGAAGTTGACGCTGCAAGCTATCATGCTTTGATATCCACCTCTGTCACGACTTCGACTGCGACTGCGGCTGCGATCGCGACGCATCACGTGCTCCCTTTACTTCGCAAGACCCACAGCCGATCAGAATTCGAGCGTGTGATCCGTATCAGCAAACGTGTACCCTCTCATGGAGCTGCTTTGGCGGGAAAAGGGAGATCCAAAGAGGGTCTCGAGGCGCCTTCCAAGAGCTCGGTGCGCCCGCATGCCTTTTCCTCACGTCCACAGGTCTACCGGTATACCGCGACCCAAAAGATCGGGATCAGCTGATACGTGCCGAAGCCTGTTGTCGCGTGATCTCTCCTGCTTGTTAAGGCATGTAAGAGGTCAACTTGGAGATGTCGTTTGTTGAACCGCGAGGCTTCGGAAGCCGCGCTTGTTGCGCTCCATAATGAGGGCGCTCCGTCTCATACGAACGCTTCTGTACATTGCGCTGTCACTGCCATGGCTGGCTCAGGGCCTGGTGCTGAAGCCCGTGCGAATGGCGGGTGATCGGGCGGGAATTTGCTCGCAGAGCCGCCGGTTCTCAAGCTTCGGTGCTTCGAAGGGCGTCGCAACCGGCAGCAGAGGCGGACTTTCCGGCAAAAGGCTGTTCCTCGGCTCTCA
>JAAMXY010000219.1:42915-59568 GCA_019677205.1 Pinguiococcus pyrenoidosus | reverse complement strand
ATCGGAGGACTTCACAAAATGGGCGCTGCCCACGTTCTCGCTCCACATTCTTGAAAGTTCGGTACTTTTTCTATCCAGGTGATGTGAAAGAATATATTTTAGATCCAACGGTTGAAACATCCTGACGCTGTGTGTGCGTTCCCGCCGAAGATTTTCTTGTTTGTTTGTTTTCGAATTGTTTGTACCGTTTTGTCTTCTTCTTCTTCTTCTTCTTCTTCTTCTTCTTCTCTTCTTCTTCTTCTTCTTCTTCTTCTTCTTCTTCTTCTTCTTCTTCTTCTTCTTCTTCTTCTTCTTCTCATGTCGCATCCGCTCGTTTTTTCCGTGCACTGCGCGTCGTTGACTCCTTGCGTGCGACGCTTGGCTGTTTGATGCTGCTTCTTCAGCTGACTGCGCGACGGGCAACAAACCCAAGGGGCCCACAGAGGAGCAGGTCTTGCGGAAAAGACGAGAGCTCAAACTAGAGTACAACCCTATGTGCAATTACGATTGGAACGTGTCTAAAAAGTCGTCTACGTCGTGGAGCGCCGCTTCTCTCTCTGCCCAGCTCCACCGATGAATTCTGGACATGATCTCTACAATTCGAGGCGCTGCTTTCCTCGCCTCCTCAGCATCCACAAAAGCGAGCCTTCAGCGAGACAGATGGAATCGTTAGCTCTTCGTGAAGGATTCGATAGACGATTGATAGCTGCACTCCGAACCCCTACCTCGTCCGCCGGGCAACAACATCAATCGGAGATCCTGCGTACTCTTGCTCGCAGGCAAAGACAACCTCGGCCTCCAGGTATGGGTACCTGTGGGGACATGGGAGAATCGCACAAACCGTTGTTGAGCCAGTTGACAAAGTGCACGATGAAATGCGCCCAACACGTTCGCGGCCAAAGGCGGTGGCGGTTGGTACCTTGGGCTGAGTCGCTTTGCGAAGCTGGCAGCCTTAGAGCTGGAAGGCGGCGCGACGCCATACTTGTTCTGCCGCACGATCTCCGCAATCTGCAGCGCCCTCGTCCCGTAGTTTCCCACGAGGTGCTTCGCAACGTCATGCGCCAGTCCGTAGTCATTCTTGAGCGCAACAAGAATGCTGTTGAACTTCCCGTCGCAAACCACGCCCGCGCGATCCGACCCCACAAGCTGCATCCCACGCGTCTTGCATGGCTGCGGATCTTGGACCTTCATCTGCTTCTGCGCCTCGTTGACGGTATCCTCAGCCATGCGCCGATACGTCGTCCACTTGCCGCCGGTGATGGTGATCAAGCCGCTCGCACCAACTTCGATGACGTGCTTGCGCGACAGCGCCTGCCAAAGCATTCCGTCACAGGGTTCTGCCGCCAAGAGGCATCTCCTCCAAGCGTCCAGCAGCTCTCACCTTGGTGCCTTCTTGCAGACGTTTGGGATCTCTGACGAGGGGCCGGATGCCGGACCAGGCCGCGAGAACCTCTGAGCGGGCGACAGGGGCGTCCAAATACTTTTGGCACTCCTGCAGGATGAAGCTCGTTTCCTTCTCCGTAGGCTTCGGCCTCATCGTCAGTTCAGTCACGCTGTCTGTGGTGCCGCTAAGCGTGCCGTTCTCCCATGGCAAGAAGAAGAGCACTCGCCCTGCGAAAGTGGGGAAAGCCTTGGCGTGAGAATCGCCGACACGAGGTCACCAGGCAAGGCCTCCGGATCGCACCATCCGAGGTCTTTGGCACGATCAGGCCCATGCTATCGGGACTGAAATGCTCGGGAAGCATGATGTGCACTCCGCCAGCAGGCACGATGAGGTCCACGGCGTCTTCATCGGCCATCTTCCGCACGCTTCACAATGCAATGCACCGCGACGCAACGCGTTGCAGCACCATGGGAACGTCAGATCATCAACATGCCACGCGCTGTGCACGCTGCGCGGCGCACCTGTCGGCAAAGCACCCCGTCGCGTTGATGATTTGCTTGGCCTTGATCGTGAAAGTCTCCGCGGTCTGCAGGTCTTGCACCACGGCGCCGCTGAGCTTGCCGTCCTCGGACTTGGTGAACTCGAGCACGCGGACGCGGTTCGCCACGGCCGCGCCGCTTTGCGCAGCCGTCAGGGCAATGGTGAGCGACATTCGTGTGTCATTCATCTGGCCATCGTAGTAGACCACCGCGCCCTTGAGCCCGTCTGCCTTCAGCATCGGAAAGCGAAAGAGCGCCTCTCGCTTGTTGATGAAGTAGCTGCCAGGCACCGCGTCGGATCCGCCCGCTAGCCAAGCGACGGCATCGTACGCTTTCGCCCCGCTCCAGAAGTACGGGACTTGCCACAGCTCGTAGATCGGAATCATGATGGGCAAGGCGGAGTTCATGTACGGCGCCGCCTGCATCATGAACTTGCGCTCGTCGAGGGCCTCCTTCACGAGCTCGAAGCTGGTGTAGTCCAGTCTCCAGAAGGCCCTCTCCAGATACCTGGTAATTCCAATGCTTGAGCCATCAGTCCATCGCGTCTCTCCACGACTCCACCCCAGGCGCAGACAATTCAAGCACCTGATGCCACCGTGGATAAGCTTCGTGGACCGTCCGCTGGTGCCGGCGGCGAAGTCTTCTTGCTCCACGAGCGCGGTCTTGAGTCCTCTCGTGGCCGCGTCCAGAGCGACGCCGGAGCCCGTGGCGCCGGCGCCGATGACCAAGATGTCAAAGTCCTCTTGTCTCAGCCGCTCCATCTGCGCTCTGCGACTGGGAGCCGCGAACGGGATCACGGTTGTCCCGTCTCGACATGGAATGGGTGCTGGCGCCACGTGCTCTGGAGGTGCGTGCTGATCAGAAGGCCAGAAGCACTGGCTGCAGTACGGCTTTAGCAAAAGCGCGGCAGCCGCTCGCATGGTCGACAACGTAGAGAGCGCAACGCGCGCTTTCCGGCGGCGCTCTGTCGACTTTGAAGCAGCGCCTAAAGCTAGTCGGCAGTTGTGGCGTTCTATGGGTGGATAGAAGCAGTTGAAACTGAAGTGAAATTCAGTACCAGCTCGGATTGGCCATCGGTCTCCGGAAATTCGCGCTGGAGAGGCGCGATTCGTTGCTTCATTTTTCGTTTTGAGAGCACCGCTCAATGGGCTTCGTGCGGCCCAAGGCAGCGGTGCTTCATATTCGTATTCCAGATTCATATTCATAGACTATCCAAATCCAAATCTGACGGAAGATTCGCGCCAACCTCTTTTGACGGTTAGCGAACGAGGTGTCGTTGAGGATACTGTAATACTGCCACCACTGTACGAGAAGACTGACCGGTGTCGAGGAGTAGGGAGTGGTGAACAAGCAGGGGGATCGCTAGAGGCAGACGGGCGCGGCGGAGGCACCGATGATGCAGACGAAGGCAGCAAGCAACAGCCAGCCAAGCAAGCAAGCAAAGGGGCGCCGGGCAGCCTGGCACCCTCAGGCGCTCATAGGTTCAAGCGCCACGCCGAGCATTGAACAGTGAGCACAGGGAGCATTGAGCAATGCCCTCCACATCCCTGCGATTGTCTCCGTCCAGCGGAAATTTCCAGGGGACGAGGAGAAGGGGTTTGTTTTGAGCGCTGCGATTCCGGAGGCTTTTGGGTCCGCAGGTGCCGACGGTGTCGCCGACGGACCTTCGCCCTGTTGTACTTTCTCACCCGGGAAGCTGAAGTCGTCATCTCATTGGTGCGAATCCGCGCCAAAGAACGGGTCCACAAGATATCTTGAACTTCGCTAGGATCTGGTGCGTCACTCAAAACAAGATGGAAGCACGCCATTGGCGTCTCGAGGCCACGGCGACCCGGAATATCAACCAGCCAATGACATTTGAATGGCTAGGATCCTGTTTCCAGGCCGAGTCTTCACTGCACTGAAGCGCGCAGGACGCGGGGCGTAAGCTGTCCAGGGCCATCGGACGGATCCCGGGGAGTTTCAAGTTGAGCGGAGGTGGTTGAGCTTCATTGGCCCAGCAGCCCCTTTTCAGGATCTCGATCGCGCAGCCAGTGCCAACCCGGGCGTCGGGGCCAATCACGCCAGCCTGTCTTTCGAACTCCCAAGCTGCCCCGGGCGCGCGACCGGCTCCCCCAAATTTAAGCTGGCGGCCAATGGAACGCTTTCTAGTCCGGAGCTTTCCGTGCGCATAGATCTTCCGAATAACGCGATCGTTGCTCCTCCGGGTTAGTTTTCCCGCCCACAGCCCGACGCAGCGAGGGCGGGCAGCAGCACCACAGCACCCCGTGCGCGCCACCGAGCCCCTCGGGTCGTCGCGAAGCATCCCCAGGAGCAGCCAGCTGCATGGACGCCTCCGTCTGAGCCGGGACGCGGTCGGAGGGCGCCGAATTCGGCTTTCATTTGTTTGTCTCTGACGAAGTTCGTCTTGCATCCCCTACTCGCGGACAAGCACGGCGTATGCTGCATTCTCATGGCGAGTGGAAGAAAAGTGGTGCTCGACTATGAGCTGCAGCACAAGCTCGGAGCCGGCTCATTCGCTAAGGTACTCGCGCGCTTCAACAGCCGCCCGGCAGGCCCGTAGCAGAGAAGGACTGCTGACGTCGGAGAGAAACCACCGCCGGGGAGACGTGTCAGCCCCAGAATCTGCGCAGGGCGCCGTGTGGCGCCCTCGGACGGCGTCAGACGCGACGCGCACAAAGCAGCGCTGCAGGTCGCGCAGCCCAACACGTGGAAGTCGAAAGAGTTTCCCCGGTCAGCTGAACTCGGACGAGGCGCGGAATATGGCGCCTCTCTGCAGTGGAAGGCCGCCTGGAAACCCACGGCCCGCCTCCGCAGCCTTCCTCGAGACTCGGGGAGTGGTTGGTGCAGAAAGGCAGAGCTCTGCAGCTGAAGAGGAGGCAGCCAGCAGGAGACAATGACCCGGACCTGCTTGCCAAGCTCAACTGACACGTCTGCCGCTACCACAGGTCTACAAGGGCGTTCACATCTCCAATGGAAGCGTGGTGGCCGTCAAGGTGGTCGCGCGCGACAAGCTCACCGAGAAGCTGCAGCAGAACCTCGCTTCGGAAATCCACATTCTGAAGCACATGAGACATCCCAACGTGGTCGCGCTCTACACCTTCCAGAAGCGCTCCAGCACCATCTGCCTGGTGCTGGAATACTGCGGAGGCGGAGATCTGCACCGCTTCATCCGCGAGCAGCCCAACGGCCGGCTTCGGGAGGACATCGCTCAGCGATTCTTGCGACACCTGGCTTCTGGTCTCCAGTTCCTGTGGGAGGAGAACCTCATCCATCGCGACATCAAGCCCCAAAACATCCTTCTGACGGAGCGCAGCGAGAACGCAGTCCTGAAAATCGCAGACTTTGGCTTCGCCAGATACATCGGGCCGACGGCGCTGGCCGCGACGCTCTGCGGGACGCCTCTCTACATGGCTCCCGAGGTGCTCGAGAACAGCCAGTACGACACCAAGGCAGACATCTGGAGCGTGGGCTGCGTCTACTTCGAGATGCTAGTGGGGAAGCCGCCCTTCACTGGCGCCAACCACGTCGAGTTGCTCAAGAACATCCGAACGAAGCGGCTTCAGGTGCCAGATGATGTCAGCATTTCCAACGAGAGCGTCGACGTCCTCCGCCTCCTGCTGAATCGATCCCCTGCGAATCGCGGGAACTCCAGCCAGTTCCTTGCGCATCCCATTCTCTCTTCCGGCGGGCACCGGCCGGACCATGCCGTGCAGGGCCATATCGAGGACTCGTCCAAGTCGTTCCAAGAAGAGCTCGGCATGAAGGTCGGCATCCCCGAGCAAACCTTCGCGAGGCACGGGGAGCACCTGCGCAGCCCCAGCGCCAAGGCAGATGCGCAGCGAGATCCCTCCAGGGACCACAAGACCTTGCCACACGACGAGCAGGACAAACCGACGGTGTCTTCGCACATGGAATTGGCTGAAGAGCCCATCGCAATGCAGAAGGGACAAGCTGGCAACTCTCCTGGAAGCCTTTCCCCTCGTTGGGGCGAACTGAAGACCTCGCCGCGGACCGAGCTCCTTCCGGACGTGGATATCAGCTCGCCCGGCACTGCGAATCCGAAGGTCAAGGACCTCGCAGGCGACAAGACGGCGTCGCAGAACAGCCCGACGGCGTCCCAGCAGACGTCGTCAAACTCGGAGGACTTCGTCATGATCGAGCCGCCCGGCAACACAACCGACGGAGATTCGCAGTCCTCGGCGAGGACGGCTTCGCGGCAAGTGGAGCACACTACGAGCACCGGCCAGGGTTCCACGCAGAGCCCGAGCGGCCTGAGCGCGTCGTCCAACACCTCGGTGGACTGCGACGTGACCCGCGTTGCCAATGGCCTGCCGTTCGTTGAGGTTTACGCTCAGTTTGCTTTTGCTGTCGCCACTGTCGCAGACAGCCGCATTCTTCGGTACCTCGGGGAGTTGCTGGACCCGGTGAGCTTGTGGCAGATGCACCTTGGTGGGCCTTCGTTCCGAGGCAGCCCTCCCGGACGTGGGACGAACATGGGCATGCACGGCGCCGGGCTTTCTGCAGAGACGGGCTCCGGCGTGATCCACATGAGCCCCGAGCACTGCGTGCTCCTGCACGAGGCGCTCACCTTGTACAAAAAGGCGCTCGCCATGCTGAAAACCTGCGTCGGTCGGGTTCGCCGGCACCTCAGTGGCTTCACGTCCATGGCGCAGAAGGGCCTGGGGTCGCGGTCGTCCATGTCTGAGCAGCAGCGGGCGCAGGGCCTGCTGCCCTGGCTGCTCGAATCCATGCAGAACATCCTGGAGAGAGCCGAGGAATGCAATCGCCGCCTCAAGTGCAGTGGAGTGGCCACGTCGATGGCGCCAGTGGGGAAGACGAGCTCGGGCAACTCGATGAACAGCAGCGACGACGGTGACAGCATCGGCTTCGCGAATGAGACCGACGCCAATCAAGCGAAAAGAGTCGCGGAGCCCTCTCCGGTGCACGCGAAGTCCCTCGAGAAGGATCCGCCCCTGCCGGAGGCTCCGCTGGAAAGTGCCGGGAGAGACATGGCTCAGAGCGCGCGCTTCGGGCGCAACGCGGAGGAGATGATGTACGAGTTCGCAAGCCAACTGGTGCAAGATGGCTCTGCGAAGGAGCTGCTCGGTCAGGTGGAGAATGCCCACGCGCAGCTGGTACGAGCGCAGATTCTCTTCGACGCGCTTCAGCTTGAATGCGACAAGGGCTTGAGCCCGACCGACGCAGAACAGCTCCGCATCTACTCGCAGAGACTGCGCCAGAAGATCCAAGCCCTAGAGTATCAGAACCCCTCCCTCCCGCAAAGCGTCTCGCTCATCCGGCGCCTGGTGGCATGAACAGGGCCGTGTACACACAAGGTTGTTTCTTTCTCAGAGGCATTTTAGTTGTCGTCCGCATTGTGAAACCATAAAGTTCAGATGAAGAAGCTACATGCGCGCATGCGTTGCTGTACAGAGCCCCAGAATCACGTCGTTGTTGTAAACAGATTCAAGATGCAGTGCGCCAGGCAACACAGACTGTTGTGTGGATGTTATGCTCACCCGATTGGGGCAGTGGAGTGGAAGTGTGAAGGACGGCCTTCGAAAGAAACGTGATTCCTATCATCGAACGCCTGCTCCATGTGGAGATCTAAGCCACAACCGCGGACACATACCAGAGTTGAGTTGAGTTGAGTTGAGTTGACCAGACACGGCTCATTTGCGTATGTGTTAGGGACATCGTCCTATATACATCCATACTGTAAGATGCAACACATGGTGCCAGCAAGGCGTACGCGCGCAACGACGCCACCTTCGCTCTTTTCGCTCTTTGTCATCTTATTCGGCTGCGCCCTCGGCACCCTCTTGCTCATCGACGGTGGCAAGCTTGACGGCGCGCGCCACCTTCGTAGGCACCGCGTTGACGCGCTTCGCCAACCGCTGGGGCACGCCCTTGATGTTGACGGCGATGCGCTGGATAAGCTCCTTCTTGGTCGGCATCTTCGACGCCGCTTCCACGGCCTTCGCATCCAGGAACTTGCCCTCCATCGCCCCGCCGCGGACTCCGTGCGTGTCCTTCTTTCCGGTGCCTTGGATCCACGTCTCCACGACCTTCATCGTCTCCTTCATGTTCTCTTCATCGCAGAAGAACCAGAGGTTGGACGAGCTCAGGAGATCATCCACCGCGTTGAACTTCTCGACCTCGGACACCGCGCTCCTCATGAGGGTGTTCTTCACGACGCTGCAAGTCGTGCCCTCCGGCAGCGACGCGCGAAGCTCGTTGATCTGCCCCACGGTGATCCCGTCGCCCTTGATGGAGAAGATCAGCAAGGAGCCCTCCAGCTTCTCCTTAACAACAGCTATTGTCTTCTCCTTGCCAGCCCTCGTCGACGCCTCGCCATGAGCGCCGCCCATGTACAGGCCCTGAAAAAAAATAGTCCAGTCCGATAATCAGACCATGATACCAGGCCCCAACGCTAAGTCTCCCTGTCTCTCTCTGTGTCCCACTCCCCCTCGTCTTGCCGTCGCTCCTTCTGCTTAAGAGGTGTATTCTCGAAAGTCTAAATTGCCGTCTACGTTTCCCCCCCCCCTCCCTCTCTCTCTTTTGGAGGGCGCTCTCTCTCATCCGCTCCTCGAAGTCCCATCGGAATTTTCGAGGAGATCAACTGACTTCCCATCGCCGACGCCAGACACAGCACATCTGTCATCCGCGTCTCAGGGCTGCACCCAACTTCAAAGTCCGTACTTCCGCCCCTCCCACATCCCAACCTCCCCCAACTAGTGCAAAATACAAGCCACCCGGCTTTCGGGGCCTTTCGCGGATGAACTACAGGCGTTTTGTCCCGTCATTCTGTACTTCAACAGGCAAAAGCGCCACTCCACGCAGGAACAGCCAAAGTTTCCCCGCAGATTACGTGCCCTGGTGACACTTCTGAGTGTTCCGGAAGCCTTCGCGTCGCACCTGGGCCCCACGCCGCGTTCGGTAGTCCAACCTCCGCGGAGCAAAGGCTGTGACGACGCCCAGAAGAGCGAAAATCAAGACGGACTTCATGGTGCACTCGATTGGCAAAGATGGCGCTTCTCTCTCGGGCTCTCAGCTCTTCTTCAGGCACCCGAGAGCCTCGTGGGGGTACAGCGGTAGTGCGACTGCGGGCAACGCGCCGTACGGGACCTGTAACTGGCGCTCGCGGACTGACGAAGCGGCCTCCGGGCGAAGAATGCAGATTAAAATGACTTTCATCATATGATGTACTGTGGGTTTATTGATTGTCTTCTTTGAAAAGGCGACTGGAGACCCATCGACGAAACGCTTGGCGGGTTATCGACGCGTTTTACAGCGACAGTGACGGATCCCAAACTGGTTTAGCTCCATTGTCTGACCTGGCCACTCGTTCTCGCGCAGGGGTACGTAGGACTTTGACCATTGGTCCAATTCATTTTCCTTTCTCCACATTACAGCGATATAACGCCACCACCAAAAATCATAGAAGACGGTTAGCGTAACCGAGCTGCAGAACAAAAATGATCCTTCGCAGAGGTGACGTCGTACACATTCGGGCGCGCGCGGATTCGAACGGGATGCAGCGCCGCCTGTCTCCTGCAGACTCGACGACGCTTTGCCGGCCATGGACGACGAAGACAAGCAGATAGGTACGGTGTATGCACTTTTCTGAGCGGCGTGGACCATCCGCAGGCCGCTTCAGGCACGACTCCACTCTGACAAAAAGCTCCCAAAACTCCATTTCCGCAGGCGTGGAGGAGCTGAGCGCCGAGACGCTGGCAGCCTTGCAGGCCTTTCTGCACTCCAAGGACGAGGCCAATGGAGTCACGGAAGACTTTGGCCTCTCGCAGTTCTGGTACACGGACGAGACAGCCCAGACGCTGGCGCAAGCGGTGATGAACATCGCCGACGAAGCGGCGAATGCCGCCGATGGCGGCGACGACGAGGGCGGCATTGCCATTCTGTGCTCCCCGACGTGTCTCAAAGGCATGCGCGATACTCCAGAGGTGAAGCCCTCGTATCCTCGTTCAGCGTCAAGAGCTAAGGGACTCTGACGTTTCGGGCGCTTCGTCCCATAGGGAAGGAGTCGGAAAAACGTCAAGATCCTGGAGTACGATCGACGCTTCGGAGAGACCTACCCGGAGGAATTTGTGTTCTATGATGTGTACGATGTAGAGGGGCTGCTGCGAGAGCATCCGGAAATGGAGCACGCCTACGATGCCATCTTGGCGGATCCGCCGTACACAGGTATGCAGCCGCGAGTTGCTTCGCGCCAGGCCTCGCTTGGCGCCGACCATTGCCGGCAAGCGGAAGGGAGCTCACGCTTCCTCTCGACGCCTTCTACACGGCTAGAATCGGAGACGGTCGTCGCTACGTTGGAAGGCATGAGGCGAATGGCAAAGCTTCCTATCACCCCGAAGGACGCCAACGGCGTGCCCGGCGTGGACTTCACGCCGTGCGTCTTCGTCTCTGCCCTGCTCAGCAGAGACATCTTCAGGGACTTCGGCTTCAGGCCAACCACATATAGACTGTCCTTCTCGTCCAAGTTTGCCACCCCCATGTACACCTACACGAACTTCGAGCCGCTGGAGACCTTTCCGCTCGGGAGCTGGCTCGAGGACGGCGAGATCGGCGATCAGCAAAACGCCATCGTGCAGCAACAAACAGCATAAGATAGATCACTCATTTTAGTTTTTCGTAAGCGTCTTCAATCTTTGACGGAGGCTTCTCCGACGCTCGCTCCAAGTTCCTGACCGCAAGCAAACGCTGTATCTAGCTTGGGGGGAGGGGGGTGACATTCAACTAACCTCCACACCATCGTCATCGAGCAGGCTACCTACTAATACTTCTCCTATGCAGCGGCTCTATCTAGGTCTTCCAGATTCGGCATGTGTTGTCCTTTGATCCTGTGATGATGGTATCGCCTTCGTAGTTGAAAGCGCACGAGAAGATCTCGTCGGTGTGGCCGTCCAGCACCTGAAGGCATTCACCCGTGTTCACATCCCAGATGCACGCATTCTTGTCACTGGACGCCGTCACGATCTTGGTCCCTTGCGGGTTGAACTGCAGCTTGGATATCTCGCCGTCGTGTCCCATCAGGATCGCTTGACAGGCACCCGTCATGGTATTGTACACCCGTGCCGTGGAATCGGCCGACGCAGTGGCCAGTTTACTGCCTGTGCTGTTGAACGCAACATCTAAGATCTCATCGTTGTGACCACGGAGGGTGTGGATACACCTCCCGTGAGCGACGTCCCAGATCTTGCAAGTCCGGTCGATGGAGCCGCTGATGCACAGGTCCGAGCTAAAATTGAACTGCGTCGAGCTGATCTCTCCGTGGTGTCCTCCGAGGGTGTGAATGCAGCGCCCGTTCCGCACGTCCCACACCTTCACTGTATGATCGAAGCTTCCCGTGATGATGCGCTGGCCCTGGGTGTCGAAGTTGAGCGAGACGATCTCCGCCGTGTGGCCCAGGAGGTTGTGCAGGCATTCGCCGGTCTCGACGTCCCACAGTCTCGCCGTGTTGTCCATCGATCCGGTGGCAATCACGGAGCCCTGCGGGTCAAAGGACAAGCAGACGATCTCCGTCGCGTGCCCGCGGAACGTGTGGAGCAGCTCGCCTTCCTCCGCGTTCCACAGCTTGGCCGTCTTGTCGAAGCTGCCCGTCACGATCTTGTCTCCATACGGGTTGTTGAAGGCGATGGCGTACACCACGTTCCGATGGCCCTCCAGGGACAGCAGCTCGTCGCCGGTCATGGTGTTCCAAACCTTGCACGTCCGATCATAGCTCCCGGTGATAAACTTGTCCCCGCTCTTGTTGAAGGCGCAGTTCGTGAGGGGCAGAATGTGCGCCCGCAGGATCTTGAAGAGGTAGAAGTCCGAGCTGGTCTGCGTCTCCTGCTTCTCGATCAGCTTGTAAATCAGGCGCCGGAGCTGTGGCTTGCGATTCTCAGACACCAGCGGCTCTTCGAAGACAATCTGATTCACGAGCACTTCGATGTCGGTTTCCTGGGTCAGGTGCAGCAAGTCGATTTCCTTGTGCTCGCGGCTCCGGTCGCGCAGCTCATACTCCAGTATGATGCCAGGAGGATAGTATCTCAGCAGGAAGCGCTTCAGCTTCATCTTTGTTTCCCGTCCGACGGCACTTGGACAGGATTGCAGGCGTCTCGTTCGGATCTTCGCGCCAATGCGTGCGCACGTCTCAGCAGGCTGGCCGAAGGCCTGTTCACCCAGCGAGCGCAAGTGAAGGGAAAACGAGGATCTGCGCAGTCTGTGGACAGCAGCAGACCAAGGATTTGAGGTGGAGGAGGCGCCACACGGAGGAGAAGGGCGCGGAGTGAGCCGAGTATGCGTTCCTCGTGTTTGAACCTTTCCCGTGCTGGGATTGGTGCATGCGAGATCAGGCCTCGCATCGGACTCGCATCATTGGTCAGATCATGCAGAACACTTGCATGCCATGGCCGATCAACGATGCAGATCTGTTTTAGAATGAGGAAATGAAACGGAGGATCTCTTCCATCTTGTTTTCATTCATCCTTTCCAGGGCCAGGCGTGACAGAGCAGAAGAATTTCCTCCAGTATCGATCCCCTCTGCGCCATAGATGTTGTTTTCATCGCCCGCGTTTCCGTCTTTCCGTCTTTCCGTCATTTCGGTGGCAAAAAGCCGCTCTCCGACTGCAGTCTCCCGCCACACCCTGTTGTCTGGAGACCGCAGAGGTCATCCCGTCGAGGTCAGCCTGCAGCAGTCTGCCCACTGCAGCAACGAGCAAGGTGATCCGACCTCAAGGACTGCCGGTGGGATCTCGCAGACCACTTTGGCGCCAAGGACTGATTTGATTTTTTGGAGTTCTTCATTTGGCCATCTACCGCTCTGCGACTCCTGCTCCTGTTCGCTGAAGCGCGTCCGTCGTAGCATTCATCAGGAAAGTGCGCTGCGTGCATCATGACGGACTTTGTGGTTCAAGCTACGGACGGCGACGACACCTTGAGCTCGGAAGCGCTTCTGGGCCCGGATCTTTGGCACACTTTGGAGCAGTTGGAAGAGTCCACCAATGCGCTGGAATATGGTCCCAAAGTCATCGAGGTCAAAGAATCACTGGCGTCGTATGAAGACATCTCGAAAGGCTGCACGTCGCACTTCGTAGTGTTTGTGGATCCGACGGCGGCGACGCAAAACGACATCCTGCTGGTGTCCGTATCTGCCCTCCAAGACGACCATCAGACGTACAAGGAGAACGCAGAGACGTGTCGCATTTTTGTGCGAAGAGGCAAAGGCGAGCCAGGGTCTCCGCTGTTGTCCGAGTGCGCAGGAGAGTCGCGCTTCGACTCCCAATGGAATCCAGAAGACGGCTTCACGCGCGACGGAGAGCGATTTGTTGCCATTTCTTTGGACCGTACCGACGCCGCTGGAGCGTACTACATTGCAGTGGAGCACATAGGTACCCATAGCGCGCAGATGAGCGTAAAATGCGGGGTCACCTACGTGCAAGCAATCGAAGCGGTGGGCCTTCCCCCGAACGCGACGATCCGAGGCGAGAACGGAACCTCCGAGTTCACGTACTACCGCTTCGTGAACACGCAGCCAGACGCGCTCATCACGATCCACGCGCGACCTGCTTTCGATGAGGACGGCGAACCCATCGGAGATCCGGACCTGTACGTGTCCAACGTCGCGAACGGGCAAGGGCGACTGGATCGAGAGCGCTACGTGTGGAAGAGCTGCAATGTTGGCGCAGATCGAGTGGAGGTGCATCCCGGGGACTCCAGCGCTCGCATGGGCAACACGTATCTGATTGGAGTTCTGGGCTACAAAGAGAGAAACGTCTTCGACGTCGAGGTCAAAGTCACTCCACCGCTCCCCATCGTCGAGCTCGCCATCAACTCGTCAGTCGAGTTCACCGCGAGGAGCGACTCGTACTGCTACTTCAAGTTCCGGGTGGACCCAGAGAGGCGCTCTCAGCTGCGTCTCAAGCTCTACGCCACGGACGATCCTGACGGTTGCAATGGACTGGATGACGATGGCTTCGATGCGGGAGGACCCGACAGCGAAGCGGAGGAGCAAGACCTGGTGCAGACCTTCGGGAGAGGCATCTACACCGCGGATCTGAGTCAGTATCAGCTCACCGAGGAGCAGCTGAGCAAGATGGACAACGAGAACCGCCCAATCATGTACATCAGCTGCTGCGTGATGTACCCAACCGCCGAGGATACCACCATGCGGGCGATTTCTCCGGAAGGGCCAGCGAATGCGCTTTTGGAATGCGACGAATGGAAGTACAACGGAGACTTTTGCTACGTTGGCGTGCGGCTTCAAAGCTGGCTTGACATGGACGGCTGCTCTGCAGCCGGATCCAGCACCAGGGCGCAAGAGGAGCGCCCGTGCAAGATAGTTGTTAGCGAGCGCGAAGAGATCCAGATTCTCCCGCCACCGTTGCGCGATCCTTTTCGAGCTTGGACCGAGCTCTTTGGCGACGTTGATGGCGGCAGCGTCAGCCAGCATGATCGCAGCGAGCTTGACAAGCACGGGAATAGCAGTTTTACGTATGGTGAAGTCGAGTTCGTGAGCTTTTCAAAGCTGCTTGCAAAGTGCGACGTGCAGCCGGGCGCTTCGTTCGTGGACTTGGGCTCCGGTACCGGGAAGGCAGTCTTCGCAGCGGCCTTTGGAGGGCATGGCTTCGGGAGATGCGTCGGCAT
The DNA here is from genome assembly GCA_019677205.1 of Pinguiococcus pyrenoidosus. Taxonomy (NCBI): domain Eukaryota; class Pinguiophyceae; order Pinguiochrysidales; family Pinguiochrysidaceae; genus Pinguiococcus; species Pinguiococcus pyrenoidosus. The sequence goes on along the minus strand of JAAMXY010000219.1, from coordinate 45,012 downwards.
CGAGCTCCTACCAAGCTTGCACAAGGCAGCTGAAGAGCTGAAGGACCGGGTCACGGGCGCTCGAAGCGACACGTTGAGCCGTCTCCTCAGTTTCAGCCTCCCTTCGATCGAGCTCATCGCTGGCGACATGACCATCGTAGACTGGTCCTACGCAGATGTCGTGTACACCAGCTCCATCTGCTTCACTGATGAACTCCTGGTAAGTCTCCGTGGACGTCCCACCGGCAAAATGGAAGGAGGAGGAGTCAGTCGTTGACGCCTTCTTCCTCATTCCAAGGAAAAGATAGGCAAGCTGGCGGCGCGAATGAAAAGGGGGTCCAAGTTCTGCACCCTCAAGGTGTGGCCGAATGCCGAAGATCATTTCTCGGTCGTCTACAATGGCTGGTTCAAAATGAGTTGGGGACGCATCTGCGTTCACATCCTGGAGCGAAAGTAGCGCCCACAGCACCGTCCAGAGGACCATCAGAAGCCCTTCCGTCGGGAGAATCCAAAGTGCGACAAGCTGCCACTTGCTTTGACATACTGCGCCGTCAGGAGTCGTTTCGTAGCGTTCCCGCTGATGGCGCACGCGAGAGTTATCGAGTGTGCATGCAATAGTGTGAAAGCGAAAGACCGGAAACCTCGCAGTCCCGTAGACAACAGCCGTCCATTTTCGATCACGGTACTCTTCTTTTTCCTTCATGGCTAGCCTAGCCTCGCTCGGGAAAGGGCACCCAGGGCTGATCCGTAGCGGCGCCCCAGCCGCGGGAAATCTTTCCACAAAAGCGGCAGGTGGTCAGTCCAGGTCGATTCCCACTCACCATCCGCTGCAGCACGGCGACCCTACCTTCTCCTCCAGGCTCAGCGCTGCGTCCGCTTCCATGTTCAACCAAGAATCTGCTTCCCGCAAGATGTTGATGATCCTGAGGAAGCTCCGTCCGTAAGTCTCATGAACTCCACCTCCCGCCATCGGGCAGGGGATCTCACCTCGTCGGCTCCGGATGGCCCTTCGCGGTTAGCTCGTCGATAAGGGTCTCCACGGCATCCTCGCGGAAGGCGCAGCCAGGAACGAAGTTCCAGCCTGCCGTGTTGTCTTCAAAGGATTTGGACGGATCCCAATTCATGGAGTTGCTCAGGCAGTTGCCGTATCTGGCCTTGGCGAAGTCGTACATCCCAAAAGCCTTCACAAGGCTCCAGAGCCACAGGATTTGATGCATATACACTCCCGTCCGCGACTCATAGACATCCGGCACGTTCTTGTGCCAACCCTCCAGCCATTCCGCGTCGAAAGCAGCCTCCGCCGCGTCCTTCAACCTAGCTGTGACCATCTGAATCTTCTGGTCGAGGTCGGCCTCGCCCAGCCGAGCCGCTGCGAGGATCGGCTCGTCGAAGTCGCTTGGACGCGCCGCTCCGACAGAGATGGTGTGCATCTGCACTGTGGGATCCGGATGATGCCAGCTCCACAGCGCCTCCAGCTCCATCGGAGACATTTCGGGCATGCAGAGGTTGTAGACCTTCGTCGAAGGCTTGTAAAGCATGCCGCCCTTGTCGTACGGAGAGATCACGAACACGCCCATGTCACGGGCGACCGCGGCTCGGACTGCTTCGAGATTGCCGCCCGCGGAAGCAAAGCCCGTGCCAGTGCCTTGTGGAAGTAGCAGAGATGGGACAAGAAGGTGAGGCTGAGCGAATCTTCAACGGGGACGTGCAGCTCCACAGCATACCTTGGCCGGACCCTGATCCCGTTCCAGTATAGGAGCCGAAGAACTGGTAGTGGAGATTCACGTACTCAAACTGATCCGTCTCAATCGCTTTCACGATGATGGGTGTCAGAGCGTGGGTGCTGAACCCAATGTGGCGGATTTTTCCCTGCGCCTTGAGCTCCTGCACCACCGCCCAGTTCGATTCCGCACCGTTGTCAAAGATCCACTTCAGGTGGTGCTCGCGATTGAGGCCGTGGAAGCTGAAGAGATCGACGTACTCAACGCCGAGATACTCAAAGCTCTTCTCCAGCTCTTTCCGAAACTCCTCCGCCGTCGCTTTTGGCGGCACCTTGGTCTGCAGCAAAAACTGGTCTCGGGCAGTGACGCCCTCCGCGATGAGCTGCCGGAAGGCCTC
>JAAMXY010000219.1:7170-42786 GCA_019677205.1 Pinguiococcus pyrenoidosus | reverse complement strand
CGAAATCCTTCTTCCAGGTGAGCTGCTGCCGCATGCCGCCGCAAGTCACGACGCTTATGTTCAGCTCAGTCTTGCCGTAGCGCACTTTGGGGCAGGAGAACTGCCCATCCTCCAAGGCGAGCACCTTCTGCTGCCTGTCCCTCAGCACGGCGAACCGTGCAACCAGCTTGTCTTCGAGCTCTGGCAAAAGCGTGCCGACGCCAGGCTTCCTGAGCTGCTTCTGCGTCTCCGTCAAGGTTCTGCCGAAGCGAAACGCACAAAAAAAAACCGCATACGTATGAGAAGGAATTCTGGAAAAGTGCGTCCATTTCGTCCGAGAGACGAAAGCGAACGGCACAGAAATCGCAACATCTGGCACTGAAGTGTCGAACGCAAAACGATGCCAGGTTCTCCAAAAGGTGCCGAATGGCCTCTCTTTCCACTTTGCTGCGCAACGTACCCGTTCGGAGCGACCTCTCCGGCGCCTTTCGCTGCCTCCGCCGCCGGAGACTGCGAGCTCTTTAACAGCTCGTAGTAGGAGACCAACTCGCGGAGAAGTTTCACGTCTTGATCTTTCCTCAGAAGCTCCATCTCGGCAGCACTTTTCGATAGTGTCAATCTGGCACAAGCTGGCTGAGCGACGACGCGCCAAATCAGGAGCGACACGAACAAAAGAGAGCGCAAACACATGCAAACACGCGAAGGATCCGCATCTCGTGCGCACCGCATCCGTTCAAAGTTGTTGAATCTTTCTCAAAGTTGTTGAATCTTTCTCAAAGTTGTTGAAAATTTCTCAAAGTTCTTAAAAAATCGATAAATGTTGTACAGTATTCAAAAATCCACTGACTGGCGAACCGTCCCAATCTCTTAGAGCTCCACCGCCATGGTTCTCCAATTCGCTAACTCAAATCGCGAGGAGTTACCTCTGCAGGCAGTACCAAAACCGTTTCGGCATTGGCAGCCGCCGCGCCACAGCACCTTCTCCAGAGCTCAAATCGGCAGTTTTCTTGCGCCATCCGCTTCACATTGGATGTAAAAACCTTGGCGCAATAGGGCAGTGAATTCCGTAAAGTAGCACTTGGGCCATGAGCGTCGACGACGAGATTCCCCTAGAGCCCAGCCTGACGCAGCTGATCCTGAAGGAGTACCACGGCGATCTGGACGACGATGGGCACTGCCACGGTCTGGGCACAGCTATATTTGCTGATGGGCAGCGCTACAGCGGCAATTTCTACCGGGGCCTCATGGACGGCTCCGGCAGGTACACTTGGGAGGACGGCGTAGTGTACGAAGGGACGTTCCAGCAGAATCGCGTGACCGGCGTGGGCAAGTACACGTGGACCGACGGCTCCATTTATGAGGGAGAGGTGGAGGGAGGCCTGAGGCATGGAAAGGGCTGCTTCAGCAGCGCAGATGGCGACACAGTGTACCAGGGCGAGTGGGTGGAAGGCCGGCGGCACGGAAGGGGCACACTGTGGTATGACAAGGAGCGGAGCTGCTGCTACGAAGGTGCGTCGACATTGCCCAGTGGATTGGAGGGGAGGGAAAAAGAAGGAAAAGGAAGAAAGGAAGGAAGGAAGAAAGAAAGAAAGGTAGAAAGGTAGTGTGGCTTCGTTGCTTACAACGCTTCACTGAGTAGGGGAGTGGGTGGACAACGCACGCGAAGGCCAAGGCCGGCTCACGTACTCCAGCGGCAACATCTACGAAGGAGAGTGGCTCGCGAATGAAAAACACGGCCAGGGCACCATGTACTGGCTCGGCTTGAACGAGCGCTATGAAGGCCAGTGGGCCAACGGCAAGCAGAACGGCATCGGCACCCACGTGTGGCTGGAGGAGAGGCCAAGCGGCCTGGCCGCCGTACACCGGCAGATGTGCAACTCGTACACCGGGGAGTGGACAGATGGGTATCGCCAGGGCCACGGAATCTTTCGGTATGCCAATGGATCCATCTACGACGGGGAGTGGGAGATGAATGTGAAGCATGGGTTTGGCGTGTTCATCTTCGACAATGGTCGGGTGTACCACGGCCGCTTCGAGCAGGATCGGATGATGGACAATGACAACGAGCCCGCAGATGCCGCTGACGTGTCGCCCCAGGTCCATTTCCACATCGATGATCTGCTGTATGGCGCACCGGAAGACTGCGAAGCCCAGAAGAGCATGATCGAGAAGATCGTGCTGCGCTACACCTCGGAGCTCAAGACCATCTACGCTTTTTTCGTAGACCTCAACAGCGACAGCAGCGCCGTCGAGGCGCGAGCGGTCCACGCAGATTCCAGCGTCCAGATGCCGTCCGACGTGATGGCCTTGCCACCGCCAGATCCGGAAAACTTCTGTCTGCCGCTCCACCAGTTCTTCCGAATTGCACTGGCCGCGGGATTGGTGGGACCGCGATTCAGCTTGCCAGACGTTGTAGAGGTCTGTTCCACCATGCGCGGTGCGCTGGCCTCCGAAATCACGGCGCATCGGGCGAACTACTTGGCGAAGACGCAAAGCGGAAGAGGAACGATTCATGACCTGCTGGCGAACAAAGCAAGCATCCTGGACGCAAGCAGCTCGTCCACGCTGTTGCTTCGGGAGTTCACCGAACTCCTGGTCCGATGCGCCATCATCAGAGGTCGATTAGGCAGGTCTGTCGTGAGTATTCCCAAAGCAAGCGGCGCGGAACCGCAGGAGAAGCAAGACGCCTCGGCTGCCAGCGCAGTGAAGCATCTGATGCACCGAGGCATCGTGCCCCTGGCGTACGCCGTAGAAGCCTTCGATCCATCGATGTCGAGTCGCACCAGTACCCGAAGCCGCCAGACGTCGTCAAAGGCATCGTCGCGCACAACGCCGGGGTCTTCCTCCTCCGCTCCCGGAACCGCAAGACGGGCACAGCGCCAGCTTGACAGCACCCTCAAGGATCGGAGCAAAGAGAACGACCAACGGGCGGAGATGAAATGGTCGTCGGTCTGGACTATCGGGGACATCTCTAGCTCGGCGCCGGGCCTCTCCTTCGACTCATCTGGTGACGTGAAGCACGCCGCGGCTGTCCTCTTTCACGAGGAAGTGAAGGAGGAACTGCTGGCGCTTCTGCAGCACCACTACGGCAGAAACGACACCGGGGTTCTACTGGGAAGGGACATTCTGCAGCTGCTGGAAGACATCGGGCTCACATCCAGCAGTTGGACAGAAAGTGAGGGCCTGGTGAGCCGAGCACACATCGTGCGCTTCCTCAACGACGTCGTCAACTCGTTTCCCACCCTGCACATCGGAGGCCAGTATGCCATGCACTTTCCCACGGCCGTCCTGATCGAAGAAGAAGCCCACACCACCATCACTCTCGCTGAAGGGCAGACGCTGCTGTACAAGTTTCTCCCGGAGCAAGTTCTGGAAGTGCTGTCTTCCTTCTGCGCTTTCCTTGTGGCGTTGAAAGATGCAGGCGAGCTCCCCGAGTCTTGCGAGAACGAGCAGACTCCCGCGTCGCTTGCCAAGGTGTTCCTCCGCAAGGTCGAGTCGGAGCTCCAGAGCGCGACGGCGATAGCGGAAGCCCTCACGGAGGAGCTCATAAAGCCTATCCTGGGACGTGCAGAGAAAGCACCAAAGCTACCAAAGATGCACGGCCCGATCATCCGCATCCCGCCGCTGGTGGACATAGAGTCGGAGTAGGCTGAATGCTAAACACACACAAAATCAAGGCTTTGCATTGAAAAGAATCTCGGCTCTATCATTCGTCTTCTTTGGTACGAAATTGAACTGAAGTGAACCGATCCGCACGGAGCGGAAGTGGACCGAACTGAAGTGAACTGAAGTGAACTAACCTGTCTAAGTGTCCATTCTGATGTCTACTTCGTTGCGTGGGTCGCGGTCGTTGTCTCTTTCATCTTCGCCCTGCCTGGGAGCCTGCAAGATGGTCCGCCTCATGGCCTCTAGAAACTCAAAGGGACTGCAAAATCGCTTCCGCACTGACAGAGCGAACACTTGCAAAGGGACCTTGCGAAGCGCGCGGCCGCTCAATCCGTCCGCTTTGCCCGCGATTTCACGAAGCATGACGGAAAGGTTCGTCGACTCCTCGCTTGGTCGGCTGGAAAACGCGCGGGGCGGGATCTTCTTGAAACCGGCGCCGCCAAGGTCGTCGCTGGGCAGCTCATTCCTGGAGAGAATCGAGAGGGCAGGGCGAACGATGCCAACGCGCATCAGCTCTTCCACGCAGGACTTGAGAATGTCATACCGAGCCTCGATGCCAGGAAGACCGAGATGGAGCTTCAGGTCTGCACGGTCCACGAACGCAGGATCAATGCCGTGCACCAGGTTGCTGGTCGTCAGGGTGAGAACGTTTGGGTATGCCTTCAGCGCATCCAGCTGAGTGATGACCGCGTTCACCACCCGAACGGCATCCGAAGGCTCAGCACCTGCCATCGAAGCGTTCCTCGACGCAACGAGCGACTCCACTTCATCAATCAGCAGGATGATGAGCTGATTCTCGTCCTCGGCCAATTCGATCGCGAACTGAAACATTTTCGCGACAAGCTTTCCGCTCTCCGAGAACCACTTGGAGAACAGCGAATGCGCGTTGACCTCGACGAGCACCGCGCCTGTGAAGAGGTCGCTTAGCCGGATGCTCAAGCGATGCGCCAGCGCCCTGCAAAGCGTGGTCTTGCCGGTTCCCGGAGGTCCGTGAAGAAGGAGCAGCCGATTGGTAGTGATCGTGCTCGGCTCCACGCCAAGCTGCGACAGCAGCAACGTGGCAACGGCGTAATCCACGAGCTGCTTCTTCACGTCCTGAGCGAACACGAGATTCTTCCACTGGCTATGCATCGCTGCGGAGGGAAGCGTCCACAGCGTGCAAGCAGTGAGCTCTTCCTCGCCATCCAGCTCTTCCTCTTCCGGTCCTTCGGCGCAGAGCTTGAACACATGAACGTGCACAGATGCTGCTCGGAGCGGAACGCGCCCTCCTGCCAGTGCTTCGGCCTCGCTGTCGCTGCTGTAAGTCGACTGAGAATTCAGAAGTTCAGGCTCTGCGTCGATCGGAAGGCCTTCTATCTCTGTGACACTGATGAAGTTCACTTGGCTGAGAAGCGGCGAACGAAGACTCTCAGCGCCGAAGTCGACGTCTCCGACTTCCAAGCAAAAGTCCTCCCCGAGAGCTTTCAGGTGCTCGTGGAATAAGTTCGTGGCACTCTCCTTGGTCAGAGAGCTTTCTTCTCTCAGGCAAAGATCGACGTGCACGTCAACCAAGGATTCCGATTCTGACATGTCCATCTTTGCAATTGGCAACGCAACGCAACGCAACGCAACGCAACGCAACGCAACGCAACGCACTGTAGTTCAGCAGCAGTCTTAAGGGTCGCTAATAGCAGTTGCAGCGTTTTTCCATGCACGATAGGAACCTTGACTAGCGAATATCCGGCTTTGCTTTGGGTTTGACGATGATGCTTCTCTGTGACGCAGAGATCTGGCGGAACCTATGCTTCTCTTTGGTGAGCGAAGGTGGACGAAAGAGAGCTGTCGTGTTGTTGACAGCAACTGTGGTTGCGCTCTTTCACAAGCCTCTGCGAAGCTAGACTAAAGGGACTGATTGAGCAACACGAAACGAGCTCACAAATCCGCGGCGCTCTGCGGCTCGCGGCCGGAGTCGGGAGAAGACAAAAGCGCGGGAAATTTGAAGGCGGCAGCAAGGAGTGGCTCATCTACGTGATCCTAAGATCGAAATCGCTGATGAACGGACTGCATTGGCCAACGTTCACTTCTCTGCCAGGTTCATTGGTTCATTTCGATTACAGCGTCCATGATTGGAAGTCAGGTTTTGTAAATACAATATTTATGTAATAATCTTGATAGTAAAGACTATTTTTATTCAAAATATATATCAAAAGTTTTGCGACCATCGACGGCCCTGCGAGCTTAGCGAGGGCTGCGCCACAGTGACACGCCCAAGCGCAGCGTCACCCGGTGACAGACATCATGAGTGGCGGAAGCGGAGCTGCGGTGCCGAGCGCGGTGGCAGACTTCATCTTCGATCTCTACATTCAGGTCCGCCCGCCGCGAAGCGAGGATGCGCTTCGCCTTTTGAGAGACAACTAACGCCCTTTGCGTTTGGTCTTGCTAGACGAGAACCAGTCACCAGTTGGACGAAATTGAGCTGCTGTACCAAACGACGTATCCGGAGCTATGCGAGCAGTACTTCAACAACACCAAGTGGCCGGCGGCCGAAGAGGTGGAGACGCATTTCAGCAATGACGAGCTGTTCAAGGCCATCTACCTGGAGATGCGCTCTCGACACATGTTTGCCAGCAATCACATCAAGCCCACGCTGAAGGATCGTCTGGAAGTGTGGGATGTGTACTGCTCGCTGTTCGACAAGCTGCTGGCGTGTGACGACGCGGACACGGTGCTCACGACGAACTGGACCTTCGAGATCCTGCACGAGTTTGTGTACCAGTACCAGTCTTTCGCGCAATTCCGCACGTCCCTGGAGAAGCGCAGTGACGACGACATTCAGCTGCTGCGGGAGAATCCGGAGGCGTGGAACTGCAGCAACGTGCTCAACTACCTGAGCAGGCTGGTTCAAGTCTCCAAGATTCGCGAGATCCTTCGCGCGAAGCGGGCTGAGGACGTCGAAGTTCCCCAGCCGCCCTCGAGCCTCCACGAGATGATGGGGTACTTCGCCCTGATCTGTCAGAGCCGCCTGGAGTGCCTCCTCGGGGACTACTTCTCGTCGTTGCGCTGCGTCGATTGCATCGACTTCTTCGACCAGAACGAGCTCTTCCGCACGAGCATCATGGCGCACACGTCCCTCTTCTACCACACCGGCTTCTGCTACCTGATGCTGCGGCGCTACGCCGATGCGGCCAGGCTCTTCAGCTCCAGCATGGCGTACATCAATCGACTGAACAAGCAGGGAGGGCTGCCCAAAGGGTATGACGGCGACCAGATCGTCAAGACCGCGGACAAGATGCTCACGCTCACGGCAGTCATGAACCGCATGATTCCCGGCCTGCATCTGTCGGGCGAGATCAAGAAGCAGCTGCAGCTCAAGCCGGGGGAGAAGAACAGGAACTTGGACGAGGCCTCGGAACAGACCGTGAAGGATCAGTTCGTTCGCGCCGGGCCGAAATTCGTTTCGCACGCGGCGCCGGACTATTCCACCCGAGCAAACTACCGGGAAGAGGTGCAGAAGCTGCAGACGTCGATTTTCGCAGAGGAGCTCCGATCCCAGGACTCGTGGCCCAAGATTCGCTCCATCTTGCGGCTGTACACGACGATCGGCGTGACGAAGCTGGCCACCTTTGCGGAGACGGATCCGGAGGATCTGCGGGCGACGTTGAACTCCCTGCTGGTGCGCATGACGCATCGTGCTTCTCCCATCGGGAGCGACACCACGGCCGCGCTGGCCGAGAGCGAGTGTCGCAGAGTGGTGCTGGGCACGGGAGCAGAGGCCACGGATGTGACGGCGCTGGAGCCGTTGATACACCTCGTGGATGACATGGTGTATGTGCATCAGAAGGGTCGTGAGGATCGCTACGAGGATTTCTTCCTGCAGCAGTTGCTGATGTGCAAGGACGTGCAGAGGTCGTTGATGTAGTAGAGAGGAACACTTGTTTCTTGGTCGGGGTTCTCCTTGCTCTCTTGCTCTGCCTCCGCCGTCTCCTTCTCTGGCTCCTTCTCCGTCTCCTTCTCCGTCTCCTTCTCCTCCTCTTCCTCATCCTCCTCCTCCTCCTCCTCGTCGTCGTCGCCGTCATCGTCGTCGTTGTCCTTCTTGTCTTCCTCCTGGTCTTCGCCCTGTTCGTGATCCTCGGCATCCTGTTGCTTCGGCTCCAAGGGACCGATGTTCTCCTCGTAGATCGAGGTGTCCAAGCCCGAATGCACTTTCAGGGCCTTGGTCACAAGCTTCGGGTGCATCTTTTCCTCTCTCCGCCATTTCATCTTAAGCTGCTTTCGGTTTCTATGCGGGAAGATCGGCAGCATCATCGTGAAGTCCGTGCCGCACATCTGCAGCGCCTGAAAGAACTTCTTCGTCTCCGAGACGGTCCATCGATCCGTCGGCGTTCGCTTCTGGAAGCTCGAGTACTTCGCGGTCATGGTATTCTCCTCGTGGATTACCTCCAGCTGATCTTCCTGACCAGCATCAAAGGTCGCCACCTCCAAGCTAGCTTCGTCGAGGACAATGCGCCCGTTCACGAACTGCAACCGCTTTCCAGACACCCGCTGCTTCTCGGCCTCTCTCCTCTGCCCCGCCTCTGCCTTCTTGTAGTTCAGGGAGCCGGGAACGCTCACCTTCGCGCTGGTGGCCTTCTTCCCCTTGCTGACTTTCTTCTCCTTCTCCTCTCCTTCTGCCTTGCGCGGCCTCTTCTTGGTGCGGTAGCCACTGCACACGTCCGAAAGCTTTCTCTGGCCGCCGAGTAGACCGCTCGTGCCATCTCGCTTATCCTCTCGCGTAGGCCGCCGGATGCGAGTCGCCTTGGGCCTGGAAACCGGCGTCGGACCAGACTTCTTCCGAGCCTCCGGTGCCTTTATCACCGTTGGTGTCTTCGCGCCGGTGCTCTCCAACTCGGACCCACTCACAGATGCCTCAACGGGCGCCGGAGACGCCACGGGCGCCGCATGGGGAGCCACCGCCGGACTCTCTGCATCCGCAGCCGCCGCAGACGCCGATGCAATTGCTGGAGTTTTCCGCCGCTTCGGACTAAACTTCTTGCCGGTCACCCGCGGCTTCGCCGGTACGCTCAAGCGCCGGCCCACAGGCAACATGATGGAAAAGGATCAGGGCGCGGTGGCGCAGCGCGCGCCTTGTTGTGGCGTTTTGAGTCCCAAAAGCCGCCATAAAGCACCGAAACGAAGCCATTAATCGTTGATGACGCTTTTATTTTTCAGCATTTATGACAAATATCTTATGTCATAAACTTGAGCACTGCGAAACCGTAAGATGCCTTTATAGGTACTCGTGAAGCGAGCAGATACCGGAATCGAAACGTCTTCCGCTGCGGGATCTCTCCCCGTCTTTTCCCGCGCTTTCGCTCTTGATTCCTCATCCTGCGATGGGCACTGGATCTCCCCAGCTTTGGCATTCAGCTCAGGATGCCAAAGTCCAAGAACCACGCAGCCTCCGCGGACGATGTGGATGCCGTAGAACTGCTTCGGAAGTCGGTGCGCTTCAGCTGCTCGCCGCGTGGCGCAGAGCATTCTGTGGCGTCTGGCAGCTCACCAAGGTCGCCCCGGCACAGGTTCTCGAAGACACCATAGGAGAATTGGAGGGGCTCTTGCACGAGAAAGTCCTGGCAGCCAAGCGAGCTTCCGAAGAGCTACACCGGGATGAGAAGGTGCGACGCCCAGGCTTTGCCCAGACTTGCCTCACTGCTTAGACCGGCACACTGCGTCTCTATCTATGCTAGGCGGCGGCCGAGAGCTTCGGTCACTTGCAAAAGAAGCTTGCGCGGAACTATGAGACAATCGACCGCCTGGAGAGCGCCATCGTGCACGCGACGCGGCGGGCAGAGGCTGCGGAGAGAGAGCATAAGGTGGGCGCTGTTGGATCTCCCCAGCAGCATACCAAAAATTTCAGCGACGCCGACTTGAAACAGGCGGCTTTGGACGCGATAGACAAGAAATATGAAGTGCGCCTGGGCGAGATCGACGAGAACCGCATCCAGATGGAAACGGAGCTGAGAGACACTAAGGCTTTCTTCGAAAGCGGAGACGTCGCGGAGTCGCTCAGGTGGGTTTGTGATGTCGGAAAGACCCAAGACTCGGCCTCCTCATAGACCTTGCCGCAGCAAGTTGCAAGCGGCTGTGGAGCAGCAGAAGAAGAGCATCGAGAAGGAGGAGCGCCGCATTCAAGATCGAGATGACTACGAACGCGCGAGAATCGTGAGCGAGCAGGAAGAGCGCATCAAGCTAGCTGAGGAGAAGGTGAGAACTTCCGTCGGCAAAGGAGTCGTCTTCAAATGAGTCGCGGATCCAACGCTCATGGCTCCACCCGAAGCTCCTCAAAGAAGCCAAGGAGCAGCTGGGCAGCGAGTTGAAGCAGTGGCTGCAGGAAAACGACGCCATGAAGGAGGAGAAGGCATTCCAACGACGGGAGTGCAAAGAGCTTCAGGAGAAAAGCCAGACTTTGGAACAGCGTAACGAAGTGAGTCAAGCCAAGCGAGACTTCCTTTCTCCTGGACAGAGAGAAAAAGCAGTGGGTAATAAGGCTTCTCTCTTTCCTCCACCTTCAGGAAGTTCGGGGGCTTCTGGTGCAAAGGAAGCGCACGGAGCTGCTCACGGTGGAGAACCTGGCGCTGTGCCGTCGCGAAATCGCAGACTTGAAGTGGGACCTCAAAAAGCGTAGGCGCATTTATGAGGAGCCGAAGGACGGCAAGGAAGGGGAAGATGAGGACCGGCTGTTCTCCTTGGACGCAGAGAGATTCGCCCTTGAAGCACAGCTTCGGTCGTGCACGACTCGGACGAAGCTGTTGGTCGGACGGCTTCAGCGCAAGCAGGCTTATCAGCGCCACTGTGTCCGCTTCCTGAACAGGTACGTGGTCACACCAGTCGAAGGTCTACGGGGGCGTGAAACGACTAAGCGTCACGCACCCATCCAGGGCACACTTGCACTTGAGAGATCAGTCGGATGCTCAGGCGCATCTAGGTTCGAAGGTCAAGGCTGCGGACAGGGCTGTTCTCCAAGCCTTTGTCGGCATCACAGGTAATCTTCCAAAAGGATGCAGAAGAGTGACTTTTCTTCCCAAGAGAGGGGGAGCGTGACACGTCGTCACCTCTTTCGCGCCTGTCAGGAAGCCTTCTGAAGCGCACCCAAGATCTGCGGCTTCTGGAATCACATGCCCTCCGAAGGCAGTATGGGATCGTGGATGCCACGCTGACTTCAGCGGAAAAGGCGGATGCTGCCAAAACTGCTCAGTTCGCAGCGACAGGCATTCGTGCGTACGACAAGTGGCGGAGGCGAAGGGTCACGGAGAGCCTTCTTCTGAAAAGCGTGGCGACCCGAAGCGTAGCGTCCCAGACGAGTCCAAGGATGGCAGGGAGGAGGCGGCTGCGAAGCATGGTCAAGACCAAGGGCCCGATGCCGCACGTCGAGGCTGAGAAGGGACAACGGGGAGTGCGGAAAGTGTATTCCGGGCCGCTGGACTTTCGATGCCGGCTGCCTCGCAGCGACGTATCGATTTTGACCCAAGGCATTTCGCCGGCGAAGAGGGGCTAAGATAGGTTTTGGAAGTGGCAAAGAAGCGCTGAATGCCAGAGACGTCGAAAGTGGATAATTACATGTGCGAGTCATCGTCGACACTGAAGACGAAATCCCCTATCATCTCTATTGCCCTGCACTACCTGGTCGCCTGGCGCTTCCATCGAACATCTGCGAGATCCGCTCTGCGCGCAACTGCTTGTGGACTTCCGCCGCTGAGGAGAGCTCGGCCATCCAGTCGTTCGCAACCTGGACACGACTCTTCATGACCAGCTCCGTCACTTTCTCGGGCTCCACGACTCGCAGCTTGTTCTCGCTTCTCTGCGGCAGCAGCAGCATCGGCCCACGAATCATCCCCTCGAGCAGAGCGTCACCCCTGAGGCCCTTCTCCTCCGCCTTTGCCATGATTTTCTCCAGCCAGGACAGCGCCGGGCGGTTGTCCGCTTTCCGGAGCGAGCGCAGCGCCCTCGTGATCCCCCTCTCCGTGATCACATCCTTGAGCTCTTGATAGTTCTTGCTCCGATGCGGAGAGTTGTTCCAGACCTCGATCTCGTCGCCACTGTACACATACTGTCGCGACCGCGAGCGGTCCTTGTAGTGGCGCAAGATGGAGTCGTTCTCGGCGGAGATGCGCTGCAGATCCTTGATCCACTCCACGGCCAACTCCTCGCGCTGGTCCATGATCTTGTCGGCAATCACCCGCGGCTCGATCAGCACCGTGTAGCTGAACACGGGCTTGTCGTTCTTGAGGAACGGGTTGTTGGGACTGCCCTGCCTTTTCCTGCGCAGCTGCTTCACCGTGACCTCTTCCGGCTCGGAATTCATCATCCGCCGCAGAAACGCCTGCGTGCGCGCGTGCTCCTCTTCCTCGAAGTGCAGCTTAAAGAAGTCCTTGACCCAGTCGCGAGACACCGGGTCGCGCAGCGCCTCGAAGAACGTCGCCACAGTCTCCACGGTGCGGGCCGTGAGCAGATCGGCCACCTCGGAATCGCGCGGCGAGTCACCGGCGCCGAAGCGCCCGCTGCGCAGCTGGCCCACCAAGCTAGTCCGCTGCGGCGCCAGCTGGCGAATCAGGCCCGTTCCGCCCGGTAAAATCACGAGAAACACTGCGAGAAGACGCATCTCTCCTTGCGTTCGCGACGTAAAGCCAGAGGAAGACGCGGTATCGGTCCGCGTCGCAACGCCTCTCGGTCTCTCAGGCGCCCACCTAGTTCAAAAAGCGTCTGTATGCGGCGCAAGATGACCGAAGCGACCGCTTAATGCAGGAGGCGTTTGAACTGTGGCGCGGAGCCGAGGCGCGAATCCTCCACTCTCATTGGGTGCGGCGGCCTGGAGACGCGCGTGTGATTGGCGGTCAGAGTTACGTGCGAGCGCGCTTGCCACGTCACGCAGTGACACCGTGTGATATGGCTCGATTGCTCGCAGAGCTGGAGCAAGCTATGCGCACGCAAGCATTGAGCTTGCCATCCCTCCAATCACGCGGGTCTGCGCCGCTTGTTCAAGCGGGCGTAAACATAGAGCGGTCAGCTGACCATGACGCGTGCGGGGGAATCGACTGGATCACTCCAGCGTTTTCCCGCGCAACCTTCTCGCTGTCCCCTTTGAATGAGAGCGCCGTTCGGCCCTCTCGAAGTGATGCTTCAGAGTGTCCTTCTGTTCTCCCTGGGCTTTGTGCGTTCTCTACGGACCGCTGGCGTGTGCAAGATGGCCGAAGAATCCGGAGAGCGCGTGACATACTGGAAAGACAGCTGGGTAAAGAGCTCGAGCGTCCGCGTGTTCCGTACCAGAAGAGAGGCGGAGCCTAAGTAGGTGGATCCCCAAGGCGGCAGGACGTAAGGGGTTCCACCTCTCGGATGTGAACCCCATGCTGGTGAACTATCTGGAGACGTTGCAAGCCAACGACGACCTGCCAACGCCTCGCAGGTCCGGAATCGAATGCAGCGCGCGTGGCTTCTCTTCCTTGCTAGCCACTCATTCCTGAGTGGCTCCTCTAGGGTGCTGGTGCCCCTCTGTGGCAAGACCATCGACCTTCCTTTCATTGCATCGCAAGAATGGGTCGAGACCGCAGTCGGTACCGAGGGCGTCGACCAGGCGGTGGAAGAGTTCGCCGAGGAGCAGCCGGATTTGCAGCTTTCGTGGAGTGACGACAGCGACACGGCGCCCTTCCGCAAGATGAGCTCCGCGGATGGTCGTCTGCAGCTCCTGGTCGGGGACCACTTCATGCTCAACAAGGACAATGGCGGTACGCCCTCGGCCTGGAAGGCCCAAGGCAAATTTGGCTCGGCTGACTCGTGCGTGGCTCCGATCCTAGGCGAGTTTGACGCCGTCTATGACCGAGCATCTCTCGTGGCGATTACTCCAGAGCTTCGCGAGGTACGATGCAGTAGTTCCCTTGCGTCCAAGAGATCCTAAGAGAATTGCCTTTCAGCTTCTAACTCCGCTACCTTCACGGCTCCTGCAGCAATATGTCGACATTATGTACGACGTCTTGAAGCCGAAGGGCCAGATCCTGCTTGTGACGCTGGAGCGGCGAAAAGGTTCCCCGGAGGTAGGACATCCTCGCCTAGCAAGTGGAGCTCGGTGGGATCTTGAGCTAATGGAAGCGATGGGGTGTGATCAGGCTGTCGCCGCTGGGCCGCCTTTCTCCGTCACGGAGGAGATCGTGCGCTCATTGTACGAGAAGGACAACCGCTTTGAAGTCAATCTTTTGGAGGATCGTGACATCAACCTCGATTCCGAGATGACGAAGTTCAAGGATGGTGGCGTCGACGAGCTGCATGAACTCGCTTTCCACATCAAGAAGGCGGCATAAGCGCAACGCTTGTGAGAGAATCAAGCCAAGGCTTTTCAAAGAGAAAGGGCGCGTAAAAAAGGGCGCGCGAAAAAGGGCGCGCACTAGGTCGCTCTTCATGCAACATCAGCGAATAGGACAGCTCTGCGTGATGTTTCCTCACTGGTGTCGTTTCTATCCTACTAGCGGTTGCTCATTCTCGCTTCCCACATGTTCAGTTGCCACGCTTTTTGCTTTGTTTCGCCTCGCAAGATAGCCTCGAATCAAGGCGTTGATCCTCCTGCTTGCCCTAGAATTGCAGAGCTCGTGATTAGCCACCGACCTTTCTTCGTCGTCCTCCTGCTCCTCAGGGATCCTCCTTCCTCAGGGATCCTCAAAAGGGATCCTCAAAAGGGATCCTCAAAAGGACAGAATCACAAGCTTCTTACCAGAATTTGACAAGATCTTCCCGGATCTTGAATGCGAGTCGGCGGCCCCTCCAGCCTCTCAAGACCCGTTGAATGGTTACAACCGCGACAAGCAACCTGTCCGGGTGCCGCGCTTCGAGTCGTGCTGGATCGCGGAAAAGTGCGAACATGAAGCGGCGGTGCACCTGGTTTTAACGATTCGCGGGACCAATCGAACCGAGGTTAGGAGAATCCCACCTCCCCTTCAAAGACTCGGAGGCACCTCGATTCGAAAGAGACGAAAAGGAAAGCATACCTCGCGTGCTTGGAAGTCGCTCGTATAGACGACGGTATACATGTCCTCCACTTCCGGGTTGGCATGCAGAATGAAGGCGCGCTCTATCGATTTCTTCTCCTTCCGTCTGGCGTCCACCATCGCCCCGTCTCGCAGCAGTTTCGGCGTCTTCCATCCTGTGAAACTCAACGTCATGAGCGAAGCCACACCCATATCGTCGACACGTGGTTCATTCGCTGCTCACCGGTCTTCTTCAGGCGCAGCCTGTCAACCCCAGCCTCGAAGTCGCCATCGTCGTAGAGAATGTCATAGCGAGTGAACCACGCCGCGGCGACGTCACTAGACGTCGGCGAAGTCTCCGACGTCGCAACCACCTTGCCAGGGAAGAAACGAGCATCGTTGGTGTAACGACACATCACCGCATCGCCGACGCCAAACGAAGCGTCCGCCACGCCGCCCTCCTCGAAGGTCGTCGTCCAGCTGGGCGACCACGGCTCGGCAAAGTAGGCATTTGTAAGTCTCTCCAGAAAGCTGTGGACGCTGAGCCCGTCGCTGTTAAAAAGTCGCAAGAGTTCGGTAGCCAAGTCACTCAACACTCGATGAATTTCGCCGTCCAACAGCCCTCCCTCCAGAAAGATGGAAAGTGTCTTCTCGATCATTTCATCGTCCTTGCTACACCACTCGTCCTCCGACGCGCGGGAAAGAAGGAGGCTCGCACAGTTCTCGATTCGCTGCAGCGTAGCGTCGCTGGTGTCAAAGGCGTCTCGGAGTCGAGACTCCAGACTCGTCGACGAGTTCGTGATGCTCTTGGAGTAGTCCAGACTCGACTCCTTGGTGCTGGCGCTTATCTCTTGCTCGTCGACGTGATCTGGCAAATCTTCGGCCAGCGTCGGAGCCGAATCAGCGGACTCGCTTTCGACGGACTCGCCTTCGACACGTGGTTCCCTCGATGCTGCTTCTGTCTGAGCAGTCTCGTTCGGGGCGTCGCTTGGTTTCACATCTTGAGCGTCGTGGAAAAGCGCCATGAGGAACCGTCGATTTTCCTGGAGCAGATTACGAAACGTCAGCGATAGTGTCGAGGATTTCCTCAGCAAGCTGAGGGCGACGTTACCCGGACGGATGCAAAGTCGCTGACGTAGACAACCCGATAGAAGTCCTCTTCGTCCTTGGCGGAGAAGACAAAAGCCCTCTCAATCGTTCTTTTGTCTTTTCTTCGGGCGTCCACGAGCGAACCAACTGGCAAGACGCGGGCGGTCTTCCATTCTGTGCGATGATTGACCGGGTTGAGTACGGCGCCAACGAGACTTTCTTCCTCGTCCTCTTCGAACATGGCAAGGGCGACTTACCTTTCTTCCTCAGGCGCAGACGATCGACCCCCTCCTCACGATCTCCGTCGTTGTAAGCAAGACTGTACTGCCGCAGCGCGACGCTACGAAGCTTCTCGCTGATCATCGAGAAAGCGGGACCTGCCGCCCGATCATCCTTGAGGCTCTCGATCTTGCCAGGATAGTAATCCGGTCCGTCTCCAAATCGGCAAAGCAATTCGTCTTCGATGCGCACGTCGGGGAGCTTTGAGCAGATGGGTCGGAATGTCGTCTCAAAGGCGCGCAGGGGTGGAACTCCGTAGTACGCGGCTCGCAGGTCATCCTTGAGGGTATCGCAACTCGGGCCATCGCACAGCAAAAAGGCTCGGATGGCCCCTTCGGCAACAGCGTCCACAACGTTCGCCACCGAAGGCCTTTCCACGTCGATAATGACGTCATGCGCGGCCGAGATCGCCGCCTCCAAAGACACCTGCGTCTCGCCGTCGGCGAAGTACAGCTTCAAGCAGTTCAGCATTCGTTGCGCACTGTCTTCATCGTCCTCGAATTCGTCGTCCGTATGCCCTTCGGCCCTCTCTTCAGACGGCAAGGCCGGAGGCGGCGCTGCACTCTTCGTTGTCTCTTTGGCCCTGGGCTTCTTCTCTTTCGATACAATCGGCTTAAGTAATTTTCGACGCATGACGCGCTGCAGAAGAATCGCAGCGTCTCTCTTCTTCGTGTATCGCTTACCAGCCGTCCGCCGCCGTGCGGCCTTTTGGATTGTGACGGCTGCATCTCGGCGCCCCACGAATTGCTTCCGCTCGGGGACGACAAAGCCAAAGCGAGTGAGCGCCGTTTCCGCAAAACTCCGGCGCCGTTGGCGTCGGAAGCCCCGGAAGCAGCGCTGGATGCGAATTGCTGCGTCCACAGCATTCAGGTAGTTTCGTCTCCCCATCTTCCTCCGGAAATGCGCTTGCAGGAGGCGAACGACGCCATTTCCAGAGAGACGCCGTTTCCTCTCAAGACTATGGAGCAACTGAGTCCTGCGGACCAAGGCGGCGATGGTTTCGGCGGCGTCCATTTGCATCCTTAGGCTCCTCCGTGCGGCGTGCATCCGATACCAACGCTGGATTCGCGACGCCGCCTGGATCGCGCGGACCCAACGCTGAAGCTTCGTGCATGCAGCCTTCTGTCTGACAAAGTGTATGGCTGCCTTTTTCCCACGAAGCCAGTGCTGGAGTCGAGTGACCGCGTTGCGGAGCCTTAAGAATCGTCGGCGCAACACGTACGTCCAAAGCGCTCGTCGCGCCAGATAGCGACGCTGGTACGCGGCACGGCGGCGGACGGCCGTCTGGATTGCAACGATGCTCTGCTTACGGCGTCGCAACCGCTTCTTGGCTAACGACACACGAGCGACGCTCTGGACTCGAATGGCCGCGCGGCGGCGTCGTTGGAACCTTTGCACTTTGGCGGCGGCGCAGCGTCTCGTGAAGGTGAAAATCTCCAGCCGCTTCTTTGTGCGCTTCAGTATGAGGAAACGTCGCACGTACTTCTGGATGACTATCATGTGCCACCGCAGACGTCGTAGTCGCTGTCGCACCAGATTACCCCGCACGCGCCGTTGCACGCAAACAGCTGCACGGTGCTTCCGAAGTCGCCGACGCAGCAGGAGCAATCTGCACCGACTCTGAAGACGCCGCACGGCGGCTAGGATCTTTCTGTAATGCTGCCGCACCAAAAAGCCCCTTACGTGGCACTGCAACAAGTGTACCGCGGCGGCACGACGTCGACGCATCTCTTCGCGACGAAGTCGGTCCTGTAAGCGCCGCTCTCGGATGCTTCGGAAGAGATGGGCATAGAGCGCGAACTTCTGGCCTTCGGCCTGGAACTCCGCCCGTTGACGCGCTGCGTCCACGATTGACTTCGCGGTTCCGCGACGGCGTTCGAGAGTACTCCAGGGTTGTGGCTCCACCGGGACATCATGAGCGGCGCTCGGCACGTCGGCTGCTGATGTATCGACGTCCTCCGCCTCCAGTGGCAGCAGCGACCGGACGGCGTTGTGCAGGGCGTCGCGCGCTTCAATCAAGACATCGAGCTGCTCCATTTGGTCGATGGTGTCGCTGCTGCTCCTCCGTAGCACTTCTCTCGCGCGGCTCGACTTGTCGACGTCCCTGCGCTTCAAGTTCGTCTGCTGAAAGCCTCGCCGGAATGAAGAAGTCTGGCTCAACGCTTTGGCGCACGAGGCGACGGCAGCGACCGAAGCGTCGGCGCTGCAGTGCCACAGCGCCTGAAGCGCATTGATCCACTGGACGAAGTTCACGACGTCTGTCTCCACGGCAGAAACGAGAATCAACCGCAGGCGATCAACGAAGTCTTCGCGGACTTCTTTGCCCACCAGGCGTCCCAAATGCTTAAGCGCTCGTCTGCGCAGTTTGTCGTCTCTGCTCAAGAACGCCGCAATAGGTAGCTCCACAGTGGTTTGACCGCAACGCTTAAGAAACCACTTCTTGAGCCAACACTGAGCTCTCCAGCTCCCCGCCGCGGACAGCGACTCCCTTGGCGCCGCTTGCGATGTCGGCGCACGAAACACGTAGTGTATCGCGATCCGGGTCTCCAACTCCACATCTCCCATGTGCGTCTGAGCGCCATGTAGGTCTCTCGTCACTCGTACTTGTCGACTTGTTGTTAGCTTGTTGAGGACCTCCATCAGCGCCACACTGGCGCTTCCGAGAGCCCGCGGATGATGCCGCTGCTGCTTGTGGAGCACCAGCTGTACCGTCGGAGGTTCCAGCAACGTGTCATCAAGGCGGAGAAGCTTGGAAAGCATCGCGGTGGAGCTGAAGTCCAACACGACGTCGTCGGCAGTGTCGAAGTCGACGCGAAGCTGCGAACCACTTATTGCCGCATAACGATGCTTAAGATGACCCGTTTGGCGCTCTAGCGCAAATGGGTTCTTATAGTACCTCGACACCAAGCAAGCACTGACGCCAAGCTGGTCGTTCGGCCCCAAAGTCTCTCTGCCGGTCGGCAGAAGAAGCATCTGCTTCGGGCGGAGGTGTATCAGTCCCACACCATGGGGTGCAAACATCAATTGTAGCTTTGCTCCAAGCATCTGATGCTTCGGCTTGCTAGGACTGAAGCTTTCCACCAGCCTCTTGGGCGCCGTGTCCATCTCTCGCGGCATGCAAAGGCATTGGGCCAATGAGTGGAGACACTCGTACGCCGCACTCTCCTCGGCCTTGTCCTTCCAAACGCGGATTCTCAAGACCAACGCATCCTCGGCGTGGCTTGGGTACGGCAGCATGAAGCTCAGCTCTGCCTCTCGTACTTGATGAATGTCTCGAGCTGCCTTGTACACTTCGACCACGTCGCGGTGCGATCCCTCTCCCGGTGTGGTTAGAAGGCTCACCTCCAAAACACCGCAGGCTTCTCGCTCGCTCTCGAGATAAAGACGTCCCAAGACGACACCGGCGCTGGACGACCAGACCTTCTGGTCAAGAGCTCCACTGCTGAGGTGCGACTTCCGTCGGACTTCGACTTGCAGGACGGGTGGCTCTTCGGCGGTCCGAAACACCTGACGCTCTGGCTTGTCAGCCATGAGAACGAAGGTGCTTTTGTAGATAGGCTGAACCTCTCTCGACGTCGCTGACTTCACCAGACACTCCAGCTCCATTCGCGGCGTTGTCAGAGACTTGGGGAGCTTCAGCACGACGGCGGGAAAGGGACCGTGACTGGCACCGGCGCGGAGGCTCCACTCGGTGGCGCGCGAATCGATGACGCGACGTCGCTCCCCTGAAACGGTAAGGCGGAACTCAATGACTGGGCTGGCTTCGAGAACGTTCTTGACGTCCGGGAGCAGCAGGCTAGTCACCTCGACGGCCAAAGCATCACGGGAGTCGTCCTCAAGCTCAATGAGAGGCTGCCTGGCAACTTTTTTGATAGCCTGGACTTCGACCCAGAACTCCGCCACTTTTGCTGTGGGGCTCTCGTCCGAGCAAAGTGGGAGCCACGCTTCGAAAATCTCTCCGTCGTTCAGCACCGAAGGTATCACAGGCAGGACGAAGCTCCCCAGACACTCCAAAGCCCCTTTGTCATGGGTCTCCGTCACGAGCTGTATGAGGACGCCTCCGGCGACGCCGCCATCCCACGACACCCCGAAAGCGGAGGCATCACACGGTAGATGCAGGTGCGTCGTTTGACGATCCGAGTCGCAGCCAGCGTGACTGAGAAGTCGAAGATCCTCCTCGCTATCCGGTCGGTCGGCATCCACGCGACCGACGCGAAGGTAGTACTTGTGCCTTCGATCCAGCTTCGGACACCTTAGGTCTCGGAGCAGAGGGATCCGTAGGCCGAATGCGGCCGGCTTGGCGATGCATCGACGTCGTGGTGGCGTGATGCTTCCCAGCGGTTCGAAGCATATCTGGACTCTTAAGGTTGCCGTCGCGAAGGCCCAGAGTTCACTGGTCATCTCGACTTTGCGCTCAAACACGTCTGCGGGGATCAGAAGAGCCGTCCAATAGTCCACGCCGCCTTCGAAGAGCCCCAGCCCGGAGCCCTCTTCCAAGATGCGTAAGCGCAGCTCCGGGATGTTTTTCTGCCTCAGAGACAAGTCGACGTCCAGAGAGATCTCTTCGTGCCAACTGTACTGATGCGCACCTTCCTTCGCGTTTGTCGGATCTTCGACAAGTCGACCAGCATGAGTGCTGCTCTGCGAGCCGAGCAACGTCGCGGTCGCAACCCACCGCGCAAAAGACACGGAGGCGCCTGGCTGCTGAGCGAATTGGGCGGAAAGAACTCGGACATAGAGCCTCCCACGTCGAGGACGCTGCTCTGCCCCCCGCCTGCCAATGAATCTCGCAACGTTCTCGTCCATGTTCTGCATGGTCGACGCTAACGACGTCGTGGACGCAGAGATCCCTTTGACGACTTCACTCAGCCTGGTTGGGGCCGAGATCGCCTGAGGCTTATGTGCAACGCTCTGAAAGTCCAGTGTGATGTGCGCCACGATGATGTCGCTCGGCATCCGCGCGCAACGCAGCGGAATCTCCACGTCAACGAATCTCTTCCTGCTCACGTCGCGTACTGCGAGATGAGCCTCGAACCGCTCAGCCTCCCCCACGGTTACGCAAATCGTCAGCATCGTGGCAAGCACATCGAGAATGTCCCCGCGGTAGCTCTCATAGCTTTGTAGTCGTTCCAGTGATACCAGCCCTGCTTGCTTTGTATCATGCGGCGAGCGAAGAAAGCTGTGCACCACAGGCCTCTGGAGCGTGGAATGCAATACGATTTCGGCCGCAATGCTTACGCCCTGATTGCTAAGCCCCAGCGAGGTCAGCTGAAGATTTGAGAGGCTCCGGAGATCGATGCACGTCCAGGCTGAGACCTGCGGTACGTTCCAGACTGCGGCAGGGATGGGCGTCCTTGCTTCGATGGCTGCTCCCTTGGTCGCTCTCTGCACGAAGCGGGCATCCATTTCCACGATGGCAGTACTCGAACTGCCGTTGGTCGTGTAGTCCTACGTCGCAGATTGGTATCTCAGTCGAAGGAAGAATGGCATGCAACATGTGCATTCAGGGAACGTACCAGAACAGAGGATGTGGGCCGCATCTTTCCGTCCATGGACAACTCGCGTCGCAAGCGGAATCTCGCCAGCGGTGGCCCTTCTTCATTTTGATACGAGCGCACCCGCAAGACGTAGGGGTCCAGTGGGACTTTGCAGCATGCCAAGCATCCTTTGGTGCCGACAATCTCGATCTTCACGAACGCGAGAGCGCTATCGACTGCTTGTATCGGAAAAGAAACCGTGTCACGGTGATCGAAGGACATACATATCATTGCGCCCAGCCCGCCGCTTCCAGCCTCTCCCTGCGCCTTTGTATCAATCAGGGTGACGTTGGGTAGCGCTTTAGCTGCCATGCTCGGGTCCAGGGGAGAGCGAATCGTCTCGGAGATACCGATCTCGCATCGTCCGCCCAGCTGAAGATGAACGCGTAGGTAGTAGTCCCGCTCGACGAACTTGTTCAGCAGCGTGAACGACTCAAGCTTGACGCAGAGTCGAAGCATCTGAAACGCTTCCGCAAGCTCTTCCGCGGGCCGCTCTGGGAGAACGTACACTCCGTCGACGTCGCCTCCGCAGGCTTGCGCCAGTTGGGCACTGGCGAACCCCTCATCAAAATTGAGAAAGGGAGATCCATCTTGCTCCTCGCTTGCAAGAGATGCCGAGTAGCTGCGAAAGCTCTGAAGTGGACTCGATTTGGACATCCGCGTCTCTTGGGGAGATGCGTTCGCCAGGGCGGCTCCTGGCGAAGATGGCAATGTGTTGCAACTTTTCCGCGACAACGGTCGCATATTCCCTGATTTTCTCTCGAGATAAGCTTTTCTAGACCTGTGACATTGATCAGAGAGGATGTCGTGCTGTTTGATGCTGCTTTGGCTGCTCAGACGCGCTTTAGACCCTGGAGGTCCCGGCGTTCTGACTCGCTTTTCGTTGCCTTGCCCAACAACCAACCAAGCAGAGCTTCCTCGCGCGCGCCTGTCATGGTTTCTGCTGAAACGCTTGGCCAACTCCCAGCGGGGGCCGGGTCTCGCCCTCCGTTAGCATCCGGGAGGTGAAGATCTACAGGCTGTAACCGCTGAAACCGATTCGTACCGGCCCTTCGCGTGACAGAAGGAGCCATGTGGCGCTTGTCAGCTGATCGCAGCGAGGTATCTGTCTGTCACTTCTGCCGTCGTGCGTTTCAGGGTTGGTTCGGGGTTCGGCCGCCCACAGCGGCACCACCCGAAGCTTTGCCAGAACAACTATCCTGGCCATCCCAGCGCCTTACATCCGTAGGACATCCGTAGGGACGCGTCATCCCCAAAGCGGTGAGGGCGTTAGCGAAGACGTGGCTCGCTGCAAGCCAATCGGGACAAGCAGCGCACAGTGATCCTCAGCTCCAGAACCTGGAACGCTTCGCGGTTACCCTCTCTTTTTCCTCCCTCTTTTTCTCTCGCCAAGCTTGGTGTTTGAAAGACGCCAATCCGTGTCTATATGCCCATCATTTTCTCCTGCGCGATGCTGAAGAACAGTGTCGCAGTCAAAGCAAGTGCGGATTGGCTGGCAAGCTTCATTCTGCTAAGGACGCTGGGACGCGTCCCAGCCGGAAAACCGTTCATTCGCTGGCAAAAAACAGGTCTTTGGATTCCATTGCTTGAAGTGGAGTAATTCTGAAGCCGTCGATGCGTCTGCACTCGCTTTGCAAGATCGCAATGGTTCATTCTGAGTCCTGCATCGCCAGGTGGTGGCCACGCACGGGAAGCAGATGTGGCCTAGACAATGGATGCGCCAATTGAAGCTTCGGGCGATGAGCTTGCGCGGCCCTGTCCCCAGAGCTCTGCCAAGGATTGCACCAATGCACGTCGAGGCTGGAAACGGGTTGCGGCCACTCGCTTCGGTATTTCTCTCGCTGTTGATTCGAACGGCGCGGCACAAAAATCCAAAGCCGCCGCAAAGCCAATCAGCGCTCGTGCCATGGGATCTGCACCGATCCTGGCTTCCAAAAGTTTTAATCGGCATTCAATCCAGGGATTTTTTCCGTTGCTTCCATCACCGTGATTGCACGTAGGTTTCCTCCAGGTCTCGGAGTGACCGGGGCCCAGCGCTGCCTATACTGGAACTCGATCCCGAAACCACCCGCAATGCTGGTTTAAATGGCCCAATGAGCCTGTACACCTGGTATCTCGCCCGGAGTCCTTCCGCGCTGACATCCTACAGCCACACTTATCTGGCAAAACAAACGGCACCCGGTGTCGAATTCGACACGTAGATGTGAGTTACGCCGGAGAGGTAGGCCCGGATCTGCTCGCGCTCCGCTTGGAGAAAGCCATATCCAAGCGCCGCCGCGCGCGCGAGCCGCATTTCGTGGTGCTGCCGCAACGCACGTAGTTCAATCGCCATTGGAGTCGAGCGCTACGAAAGTGGCGTCAGGAAAAAGCCGATGCGCCAGGAAAGCGGTCACGAGACCGGCGGGCCTTCCATGTCCGGATCCGGCCCTGAGGAGGGTCACGGCTCGGCCGACAAGGTGTCCATCACTGCGCGCATGGTGACGCTGAGGGGCAAGTCGTATGTGCACCTGGGCAACGTGAAAGAGCCTACGCAAGTGTACACGAGAGCGGTGATCCACAGCCGCGACGCGCACGCCACGACCACAGTGGCCGCCAGTCTGAGCAGTCGCAAGAGCGAGCTGAACTTTGCTGCCCCCGGCACCTACAGCGTGACCTATCCAAGCTGCCTCAGTGGCATTCAGAACTCCATCACGTTCCACGGGTCGGGCACGTACATCGTGCACCACTGCTTCGAGGGTTCCGTCGGCGGTGTGCAGAATGCCGTCGTGTACAACGGACAGGGCGACTACAGCATTCACCACCACTACCACGTCCACGACGGCTGCAAAGGCCTCGTGCAGAACATGGTGGTGCACTGCACCAGTGGCGTGTACAACGTGCATCACCACCACCACCGCTCTGCGCCCAGATTCCAGGTCCAGGAGATTTTTGTGTTCGGCGGCGGAGCCGACTATATCTTGCATCACCACCACCATCAGTCGACCAGCGACAAGCGCCGGCGGCCTACAGAGAGTGACGATGAGGTCAAAGCCGCAAGAGCCTTGACCAAGGTGCGGCAGATGGAAGGCCGGCGCCTTCCGAAGAGGCACAAAGTAGCGCTCATTGAGGAGATCTGAGGCCGGACGACTTGACCAGGCCAGTTCCGGGCGGAACCGGCCTGACAAGTATGGATGATGGCCAGCTTGAGACGCGATTCTCAGACGAGAAGAGCGATGCTGTGAAATGTAGGGACATGATGAAATCTTGAGTGTACTTCGGGCCTGGGCAAAGAGCGAGACACCGGAGAAACTGGATCCATCGACGCAGCGCGGGTAGCGATCTTCTCCTGCAGGAGCTGGGCAGACAAAGGTCTGAGTCCACGTTCGCCTGTGTCGATCTCAGCCACGATGACGACGGAGAAGTCGCAGACGTTTTGGACAGGACAGAGCCGCGAGTCCCTTCTTTTTTCTGAGAGTTTCGTGTAGTTTCCGTTTGAGGCGATTCCTGCAGAACGAGCACAGTCTGAGATGTAAATCGCGCACGTTAGCAAGTGCGTCGCGCATGCAAGCCGAAGAGAAGATTGTACATAGAGAGTTGTGTGACGTCTACAGGCACGGCCGTAGAGTTACCTTGGATGTCCATCCAGTGTCCGATGTGTGTGTGCAACGAGCTGTGAGCTCCGGGTCCGACGACTCAAGTAGCTGAGTCCCGAGCGGATTGAGAAGCCTTACAAATTCGATCTGATGCGCTCTCCAAGATCTCCAACCACGCACAGCATGCTTGACCGTCAGTCCCAAGCCGAGCTCCGCCAGTCGAGCTCCGCAAGTCGAGCTTCCGTGGCTTGACTACCCCCAGCAAATTCTGCGGTGACGATCCCCTACAGCTCCTCGCGGGGCGTTCTGCGTGGAAGTCGTCCGCTACAGCAGATGCTCGATTGATGGAGGGTGCAGCATTGGACAGATGAAAGGAAATAGCCACGGACAGAACTTCGCCGCAAAGGAGCTGGGCAGCGCCCGAGCAGGTGACGCAGTTATGAACCTTTCGTCGGGCCGTTGCGCAGCATGAGGTGGGGGCGAAGACCTTTGCAAGGCAACAACGCTTTCTTTCGTGCTGCTTAGAATCGCAGCTTCTGGAAGAAGTACTTCGCGCCCATGGTCTTCTTCTCCGACTTGCCGCTCCCAAGGTTGGTGTATCTGTCCTCAAAGCGCTTCTTGATCTCCTTCTTCAGCTCTTCCCGCGCCGCCTCGCTGTCCATGGCCGCCTCCGTCGCAATGTCCTTGACGTTGATGTCCACCATGTAACGCGTGGGCATGATGTGGTTGTAGTTCACGTACTTCACGAAGGGCTTCATCTTCGAGCGCTTCTGGATCTTGGCTGTGCTCATGCTCCGCGTCACCTGTCGTGAACCGAGACAACAACTGCTCCGTGAGTCTCTCCTCAGCAACCTCTAAGGCTTTCCCATCTGTGACGGCAGCGCTTCCGGATGCCAATCAAGAGCAGCGCTCAAGAGAAGGAAACCAGCTGTCTTCCTCGCGAACTTTGAGGAGACGCCAGCGTTCCGCCCTTTCTTCACTCCACCTTGACTGCTTTTGCAAGCCCTCAGCATCTGAAGAGCTGCTCTGCCTTCGCCTCAGTAAGGTTGCTGCATCAAGCTAGTCACTAGAATTCCATCCTTCCGGAGAAAATGCCGGGGTTTTCAAGCCTGTCCTTCCGCGTGCTTCCGGCGCTTCTGCCCACGGCCTTTTTCGCGGCTCCTAGTCTCTCAACCCCTCTCCCGCCACTTCAAGACATCCAAGCCAAGCAACCCAAAAACAAACGCAAGAGAGGCCTATCGGAAGCCCGCAATCGTACCTTGCGAGGATAGCGGTCAATGCCCACGATGAGAGCGTGGCCGAAACGGCGATCCGAGTTGGACTCGAAGGTCTTGGCCACCACGGCCTTGCGCCCTGCGTACCGGCCCGCCAGCACAACGACCACCTTTCCGCTCTTGATGATACCCATACTTGACACTTCTCAGCGGAGACTTCTCAGCGGCGGAAAAGGGGCTTAAGACTTAAGACTTTGGATTGGAGAGCTGCCCAAAGGGATCCAGTAGGCAAAAAAGATTAGAATATATACTTCAAAATATTCCAAAGAATATTTAATATTACATATTTTATTCAACCAATGATGTGGATGATAGGGATGCGAGCTCGATTCTTGGACGCGTTGTATGCGTGACCCAGCTCCAGCTTGTTTTACGCGCGTGTGATACAGAGCCACCAACTGAAGCAGAAGGTTTTTGCTTCTTTCTGCCCCCTTTTGCAGCCGCGTTTTGCACCGCGTCGCCTCTGTCGCCATGAGGCGCAGCGCCAGCCGAGCCCAGACCCTGCCGCTGTCCTCTGGAGAGTACCAGGACCTCCCGCGAGAGCCGCGGTACAGGGGTACGTCAGCGGAAGCCTCTGGCTCTTCGCTGAAATCAAGTTTTGTTCCGCGAGGGGGGTCCCCAGGGCCCCTCCTTGCAGGTCTTCCGAAGACCCTTGCTGAGTGCCTGTTGGATAGGCAGCGATGGCAGTCGGATAAAGTGCGTGGCCTTCGCGGTGGGCCTCGCGCTGCTGCTTGGGGCCTATCTGCGGCACGTGCTCGGCGGCTCGCCGACGGCGGAGCCGCCCGCAGCAGCCTACCAGAGCCTGGAGGCCGTGGCGGAAGAGCTGAGGGACGCGGTGGCCTCGGTCAAGGCGCTCAAGGCAGCGGGAGTCAAGCTGGAGATCAGCAGCGAAGCGCAGGGGGAGATCCAACGCGTGCAGGACGCTGCCCGGACGCTGTGCCTCGCCGAGTTCGGCCAGGAGCCCTACGTCTTGGACATGGCGTTGGCCTTCCCGGACACCATGCCAGACGCTCCCCAGGAGGGCAAGTACGGCACCATCCGGATCGAGCTGGCGCCGCTGCAGTACATGCCCTACGCGGTGTACCATGTTATGAAGATGTTCACCAACTGGCCCGGGTAGGCCTTCGTCGTCCCTGCGTAGCGTACTACGAGTGACGCGTAGCACAAATGCCGCCATCTGACGAAAGCGCTCTCCACATCGGGCGACTTCCTTGATGCCCTACCGAAGGGGAGCTTTCCATCGGAATGCGCATCATGTGAAGCAGGCGATGGTTCTTCGACGAAAGACCGTGGAGGGCTTGCCGATGCCCTTCCAGGAGTATCACGCGGACTACCCGCACTTTGAGGTGAGGCTCCCGCAACTCGATTAGCCTCTTCTCGTAGCTAGGAGGTTCGAGCAAAAGGAAAGAGGCTGACGTGAGACGATCCCCCTCCTCCTCCTCCTTCACCACCACATCGCGCAGTACACATTGGGCTTCGCGGGGAGACCAGGAGGCCCGGCCTTCTACATCTCCACTGTGGACAACCGGAAGAATCACGGGCCCGGCTCACAGGCGAAGGATACGACGGAGGCGGACACATGCTTTGGCAAAGTAGTTGCCGGATTCGATGTGGTAGCTCGGATGAAGCTGCAGCCCGGAGCGACGCCAGGGACGTCGGGCTTCGTCTCCGGAGGCGGCATCAACAACATTCAGATTCTAGGATTCGAACGAGTTTTCGACAAGCAGTAGAGGTTCTTCGTGTGTCACGCACGCTACGTCTCGAGTGTGCCTCATCTAGATACGCTAGACAGAATGATTGGAGAGAGACATCATACAAGCGCCTTTTCGTCGCATCCCATCAATAGTGTTCGATTGGATTGATCACGCCTTCCGGCTGCATGGGATCGGCACCGAGGAGAAATCGTCGCCGACCCGCTTCGCCTCGAAGCCATGCACATTCACCGAGTCTCTTGCTGTCGATCGCGAGAATCTGGAACCTTCGACTGAGATTACACGGGATCAAGAACGAGCTCGAATCCGTCAGCGATCTCAGTAGCTTCTTCCCCACAGAACCCAGGCCGTGGCAGGGCGACCCGTGAAGAAGCACGGGGTTCCGTCCCGGATGGCCTCATAGAAGAAGTTGACGGGCTTGCCGTCCATGGTGTAGGCCCCGTCCGCGCCAGTCTGCACTCCCTCCGGCAGCCAATCGACCAAGGGACACCTGAAGGGCTTGCACAAAGTCTTCGCAGCAACCGACGTCGCCGTTCGCGCGTCCTCGGACTGGCCCTCCTCGAGGGCATCCTCTCGTGATCTGTCCTTGACGTTCTCTTCTTCGTCCTTCTCATCCACAAAAGGAGTGAGGACAAGCTTGCCTTCCAGCAGGGCCGCCATGAAGGACTCCCAATCATTCGCAACAGCAACGCTTGCGTCGCGCGCCGCGCATGCTCGAGAGAACATCTCCTGCTGTATTCGTTCCAGAAGCGCGGCGACCTCGCCTCCAAAGGCGGCCGGACTCTCGAAGGAAAGCTTCATCTGCTCGCTTGTGTCCCGGCGTTTCAGCGTCACCATCTTCTCTTGATAGTCACGGGGGCCGATCTCGATGCGAAGCGGCACGCCCTTCTGCTCGTAGTGGTTGTACTTCCACCCCGGCTTGTAGTGATCCCGGGCGTCGTACGTGACGCGCACCCCGGCCGTCCTCAGCGCCACTTCGACGTCCTTGCAATACGGATTGATCTCGTCCATCCCAACCTTCTTGCTGACAATGGGAATGATCACCGCTTGCTTGGGCGCCACGCGGGGCGGAAGGACGAGGCCCTTGTCGTCGCCGTGGGTCATAATCATCACACCGATCGTCCTCGTGGTGATGCCCCACGAGGTCTGCATCGGAATCTGCTTCTTTGCGTGCTCATCCTCGTACTCGATGTGGAACATCTTCCCGAAGTTCTGTCCAAGGTGGTGCGACGTTGCACCCTGCACCGCGCGGCCGGACCCGTGGACGTAGGCCTCCACCGTGGTGGTGATGTGCCCGCCGGCGAACTTCTCCTTCTCGGTCTTGCGCCCAGGCACAACCGGAACGGCCAGCAGCTCCTCGTAGATCCGGCGATACAGCGTAAGGATGTCGTACACCATTTCGAAGGCTTCCGCGTCGCTGGCGTGTGCCGTATGCCCCTCCTGCCACAAGAACTCGCGAGAGCGGATGAAAGGCGTGGGATACTTGAACTCCCACCGGACGACGTTGCACCACTGATTCAGCTTCAGCGGCAGATCCCGGTGACTGCGAATCCACTTTGCGTAGAACGGGTACATGATGGTTTCCGAGGTTGGACGGATCGCAATGTGCTCCTCCAGTTCCGTGTCCCCGGCCTTGGTCACCCACGCAACCTCGGGGGCAAAGTCTTCCACGTGATCCTTCTCGGTCTCGAGGGCCGACTTGGACACGAACATGGGGAACTGAGTGTTCTCCACGCCGAGCTCTTCGATCCGGTCGTCGAACCAGCGGTGGATGAACTCCCAGATCTTGAACGACCAGGGGCGCAAGACGTAGCAGCCGCTGATGTCACTATACTCGATCATCTCCGACTTCTTGATGACATCCTTGTACCACTCTGCGAAGTCGCCGCTCTTCGTGTACTGGATCGCCATTTCGTGCTTCTCTTCTTCCTTGGCCCGAGCCTTGTCCTTGGGCTTGGCGTCGCCCTTCTGCGCCTTTGGCTTCTGCGGTTTTGCTGCCGGCTTGGCGGCTTTCGCCTCGCCTCCATCGGTGGGGCGCGGGTCTCTCCCCTGCTTCTCCTGCGGAAAGGCGAGATACACTGGATCGTGCTCATAGTGCTGAAGAAAGCGGATGAGGTCCTCGCCCGACAGGCTGGTGGTGCGATCGTTGCGCAGCGGATGCAGATTGACGATGGGCGCCTTCCCAAGGTCCTCGTCCATCACTACCTGCACGTCCTTCTCGGAGTTGTTCATGACTGCGAGGGCCGAGACCGACCCTTGCGCGACGCCCAGCTTCTCGAGGAGCAACTCTTCCGCACCAAGTCGGAGGTTCACCTTCCCAGCAAGCTTCAGGTCCTTCCCGAGCTTCTTCATATCCACCTTCTTCGTGTGCTCCGCGACCACCAGGAAGAGCCCGTACTTCTTGTCTCTCAAGAACAGGTTCTTCGTGAGCAGGCCGGGTAGGTGTCCCACGTGCACGGCCTGCTCCACCACCGTCATGGCAACGGGATGCAAGTAGGTCGTCTGCGGCATCCCCAGCGACGCAAGCGCCTGCAAAGCCGGATTGCCCTCGTCACCATCCAATACGGCAAGGTTCGGCTCTCCATTCATCGCAGGAGCCGACGTCGACGCCGACGCCGAGGCTGCAGCTGGGGCGGGAGCTGCAGGCACAGGCGCTGCCGCAAGATCCAACGATCCAATGCCCTCGGTCGCCACCTGCGGAGCTCCGAACACCTGCACGGCCGGCTTGGTGTGCGCAGCAGTGAAGTACCAGCGGGCCAAGTTGGGATAGGCCGCAGAGATATCGGAGGCGAACGCGTCGAAGAGATTGCGAAGGGCCGTGGAAACCACAAGGTCCGCCAGGCTCAGCACCTCCCCGACCAAGTACGTCCGAGATCCCAGCTGCGCGTCCAGCGCAGAGAGGCGCTTATCGACGTCCTCGGACGTGAGCACCGTGGGTCCCAGGGGATGCTCCACCATGAGCTCGGAGACAGCAAACTCGACCCAGCCATCCACTTGTCCCGCATGCACTGCTGTCCGGCCCATCAGCGAGCTGGCGGGGCTCGCTCTGGCGACGTACTTGAGCACCGCGCCGAGGCCTGTGACGTCTCCCGCCGACACACATAGTCTTTCGGGAGCGAGAGAACAGGTTGTTGATGAAAAAGTCCGGAGTCGTTGAGTCGCTTCTTTGGACTGGAAGAGAAGCGCACCTCAACGGGCCAGCGATCTCCACGCAGGCTATCTGGATGTTCGCGGCCGCAGCGACCAGGGAGACCACGCGAGTCTCGGCCGCTTGGCCTTCCACGCGGATGGAGCTCATCGGCGAGCGCGAAGGCCACGACTGAGCAACACACCAGGCCTCCAAATCCGGCGGCATCGCAGCCAGTCGTAATTCCTACGGCCACCGCCAAGACCCCTTTCTTCACTATGACATGGTAATTCATATTTTTTGATAGTGAAAATTGATATGTAATAAAATTTAATTTAAAATATTAAAAATTTTGCGAGTTGCTACGTTTCAATCAGATTGAGGAGCAGAAGAGGAATTTTGCAAATGATATGAGCTTGATCTCCTGTGGAAGTATACACATCAGCTGATTGAATCTTACTCGGTCCTCATGCCAGCCGGAACCACCGCCGTCCACAGGCGCTGAGCATGCAGAGGCGGTCTTTTGCCACGACTGCCGGACTGAGAGCTTCACAGCACGCGCTGGAGGTTTACTTCACTCGACGCCTCTCAAGGGAACTGTTTCCCTCTAACATG
Organism: Pinguiococcus pyrenoidosus; assembly: GCA_019677205.1. Classification (NCBI taxonomy): domain Eukaryota; class Pinguiophyceae; order Pinguiochrysidales; family Pinguiochrysidaceae; genus Pinguiococcus; species Pinguiococcus pyrenoidosus. The sequence continues at coordinate 10,969 of JAAMXY010000219.1, read as the reverse complement.
CGTCCATGCATCGCGTCCATGCATCGCGTCTATACATCAGTTCGGAGCCGGATCGATCATGGTGATCGATCATGGGGGATCGATCTAGTGAGAGTCGATAGACCGTCTCCTCAGTCGACCAACACTGCGGCACTACAGTACTGCAAAAGAGGCGTTACTTATTCGAACGGATTTATCAATACAATTACCTAATGTATTGATGCAGAAAACTATTTCAAAATCTCCCGCCCCGTCAGATCGCTTTGCCCTCTTGTCGCGATGTCGGCTTCGACCTGCAAGCCCCAGCCCCGAGTCTGAAGTGTTTACCCACTTGGGAACAGCGCCGGGCCATATTCCCGAAAGCTCGCCTCCTTGGAGCCATGTCTCGCGGTAGCTTCCTGGCGAACAGCGTTTTCGGGTTCTTGCCCTCGTTGCGGCGGGACCAGGACCTCATTCGGCAGTCGATCAACATCTACCACAGCGTTCGCACACAGGTGCGTTCATCCAGAACGCGCAACAGCCCTGGAGGGTCGCTGCCGAGTAGTGCATGGCGAGCACAGAGAGTAGAGTCCTCTGATGCTGGTCGCATTTCCATGACCAGGCATTGAGAAAAGGCTTCAAGCTTCGTGGCAGCGTGAAGGACAACTTTAAGGCGACGCATTCGCTGATTGCAACGCACGTCTGGCTCCTGCACAAGAGGCTGCTGAAGGAGGGCAGCGCCGGGAAAGCGCTGGACAGAGCGCTCTTCGAGCGGTTCTGGGAAGACACGACCAGCCGCATCCGCTTCACGGATGTGCCCGAGCTCACCGTTGATGGCCACCTGAGCAACGTCCAGAAGTACAGCTTTGAGAACATGGCGTTGTACGATCATTGCCTGACGTACGAAGAAGAGAGCGAACGAATCCTGAAGCTCTGCGGTGGCATCTGGCGCTTCGTCTATGACATGGAAGAGTCCGTGCAGGTGAGCTGCCTCCGGCAGGAAACGGCTCCATCTAGCTGATGAAGAAGCTGCGTGGGCGACCTCGCCGAGCCTTTGCGGCGAGCATGGGAATAGCGTACTTACCTGATGTGGGAATCGTCAGGAGCCTACCGCAATCGAGTTTGCGCGATATCTCATGGGAGAACTGGAAACGCTTGACGGCATTCCGCTCGATGCCTTGAAGGACGGGCGGATCGAGTGGAGGAGACCTCCGAAGTTTCTAGGCGAAGGGAATAGCGCGAGCACAGAGGTGACAACCAAGGGAAACCTCGACTACATCGACACCAGGGACGAAGTTGAGCAGTTTGAGTCCCCATGGCGTCTTGAGTGGTGCGTTGACCTCGCTTCACGAGCAAGGCTCCGTAGCACCGTGGTTTCACCCGCCCTCCCTGCCTTCAGGACGCTTCGAGGCGACACATACTTTTGGAACGAGGAGAATGCCGAAGTTTTGTGGGATCTTGACCCGACGCTAGTGTGGAAGGGGACATCTGGGGACGGGTGAGTTGGACATTCCGCCGCTCTGGTGTGCCGCGCAGAGCCCTCAGGTGGCTAACGCGGTTTCTGCAGGTCAATTCAACGTCAAGCTGCCTTGATGAGCCAGAGAGGGTACACTGGTGGTGCTCCAAGCGCGCCTGCGTCTGCGTAGTGGCGCCGACGGGGATTGGATTATCCACGGAATTTTTGACAAGATGCCGGTGAAGCGGCAAGCAACAGCGATATAGAGATGAATAGCGTGAATGTGTGCTGCCTCCAGACTTTAACATCCAGCCACGGCAATGCGTGGCCTGGCCCATCGATCAAAAACGCGGCGGAATTTCCGTAAACCACTGCGCCACCTCACGCTTCTCCATCCGCGTACGTGCGCGCGATCCTCTAGTCAGAATCCAAAGCTCTTCAACGAACGGATCGCCAGGCCAGTGGCTCCGAGCGCTCCCACCTAAAGAGCTTTGATCGTAATTTGCGGCTTGAATGGAAGGCTGGAAACGCAGGCTCGTGTCTTTTTTCCGTCTACAAGGATCTCGCAAGTGCCGCAGTCTCCCTTATTGCAATTGTACTTGACTGGAAGACGTCCCGCCCGGACCACCTCCTTCAGCTTTTGTCCCGCCACCGCTTGGATGACCTTGCCCCCCGGTTGGAAGGTGACTTGCACCTTTCTCTTGTCCGCGTAGCCCTCAAGTGGCTTGAGAGTCTCGTCGTTCTGGAAAGCTTTGTCGAAAAGGCCCATTCTCATGGGGGCGCGGAAAGAGCTCACGACGCCCGCGCAGGCGATCAGCAGCAGAACGATGAACGTCTTGGAGTGGAGCATCGCGTCTTGCAACTCGGGAGGCGCGGTTCTCAATCGCGCGCCGGTCGTTAAGACGCGGAAAGCAACGTCAGTCTGGTGTCAGCTGACTACCAGAAGAGCGGACAACCGTGACGGAAAGAAATACCGTCGGGCGCGTTTGAAGTCAACTCAAACTCGACCAATCATTCGCGCCATGGAAGAGTTCAATATATTTAAACACTAGTATTGATGATTGATCATCGTATGACATAACTCAGCAGTACTTTCAAAAAGATAAAAACAAGCGGAAAGGAACGTTTGCGAGTTGCTCAAAAATGGCCCGAGATGCATTCGAGTTGGCGGGTTCGACGCCTTGCCGCACTTTGAGGACCCGTGAGCAACTGCTCGGTATCACAGTGCAGGCGCTTGGTGTCTAGAGCCTAGACAAGCTCTGCGAAGAGCCTGCTCCCTTGGGCAAAGCTGCTCAAATCTTCGGAGCTCCGCGATCCCGCGAACAGAGAGGAAGTCAGTCTCGTCGAGATCGCGGTCCGTCGGCTCGATCAGCTCCTTGTGGAGCATTCCAGATCAAGTGCAAGCGTGTTCCAGTCCCCTCGGTCTCCCTGTCAAGCCATCCGACGTTCCGAGAATGGAAAACACGCCGGACGAAGTGGCGCTGACTCCGGCGCTTTCCAAGGAGGAGGCGGAAGCGTCGCCGGACACTTCTGCTGTGGACACTGTTGCCGTGCACATGGAGCAAGATGCCTTGGACTCGAAGAAGGACGCTGACATGGCAGACGAATCTGAACTTGGGGCCACCGAGGTGTCAGGGGAACAACACTCTGCGGAGGAGAAAGGCGCTGCGCCCGAGAAGCCGGAAGAGTCACCGTCGTCTGCCCCAGAAGAGTCCGTACGCGGTCCTGCCGCCTCAGAAGCTTCTGTTTCAGCTGACGCAGAAGACGTGATCGTCGAAGCAACCGTGGCTGTGCCGGTGGAGCACGACGATCCGCTGCCAGTGGAGACCACCGAGCAAGGCGATCTTGCTTCCGACAGCGCCACGGCCGTCGCAGCGAAGCCAGCTGACGTCGTGGTGGAGACGGCGATCGACGAAGGGCTCCAGAACAATGGTACGAAGCCAGCAGACGCGGTTGCTCAGCAAGATCTGGACAACGTTCCGGTCGGTCCAACGCAACACAACGATGCCGATGCAGCCCCAGCTCCAGCTCAAGCTCCAGCGCCAGCGCCAGCGCCAGAAGACGGCGGGGCCGAGGCGGTGATGTCTCCCGAGCTTCCCGTTGGAAGTGATGTGGAGGGCGACTCAAAACCTGCGAGTGACGATGCTGCCGATGCTTCCGATGCTGCCGCTGCCAATGCTCCTGCCGATGCTGCCGATGCTGCCGACGATGTTTCGCCGGAGAATTCCGCCAGCAGCGTCTCTGAGACCATGGCAAGTGCTCCGTTGCCAGCCAGCCAGACCGTTGAGGCAGCAGCAGATGCTCCTTTGCCAGCTGCTCCGTTGCCCGCGGCTCCGTTGCCCGAGGCTTCTTTGCCCGAGGCTTCTTTGCCCGATGCTCCTGCCG
>JAAMXY010000216.1:0-16074 GCA_019677205.1 Pinguiococcus pyrenoidosus | reverse complement strand
GTGACGAGCACGCTTGCCGGATACAGCGAGTCGCACGGCGTTTCCTCGCCCGCAGAAGGTACTCTCGGGCGCGCCGTGCGGGCATGAGGGCTCCGGTACGAGCCGAGATCGAGATACGCGACTCCCTGTCGGACACGGCTCTTGACGGAAGCCCTCCCGCGCCAAGCCCGGTGGAGGGGCGTAGGGACCACCCCTGCCTCGCGTTCTTCAAGGGGTCCCCCGCCTTCCTGAGGCAGGGGAAGCGGAGAGGCCGGAACAGACGATACTCGGATCCCGGGGGCGCCCGCTCGTCATCCTCTGGAGAGGCCGGCGACGAGAAGGCTTCCAGTGACATCGAGCCCTTCGCCGAGGATCAAGTGCGCGACAGCACGGGCAACTTTCGATTTCCACACGCTGTGGAGAGGATCCAGAGCCTCACGTTCCCTTTCAAGCTTCTCCGCAGCTTGAAGTACCCGTCCGCACCGTTTGAGTACCAGCTCGCAGCTTGCGGCATCGATGGGACGAAAGGACGCATCGACCCGGATCGGAATTCCGTGTGGTTTCCGAGGCCAATGATGAAGTCCATCATCATGCCCAAGAGGATGTACCTCAGCTTCGATCGCCCAAGACGAGTTCTGCAGCAGCTGATTGGGAAGCGCGACAGCGCAATGCAGCGAGACATGCTGGACCTGGATCGGCTGGAGAGCGCTTCAGGTAGCTTCCCTCACTGGATCCACCCAGGCTGGCACCTCTCCTTCCGCGATGCCATCTTTGAGTTCGACTTCCTCTCCGAGTTGATGCTGGCGCTTCGCCAGCTGCCGGAAATCGTGAGCCTGAGCTTCACCGGTCGGGAGCACGTCCCCGAGCGCCTGGCGCACTTGGTGGGATCCCTACCGCCGCACATCAGGGATATCACGTTCGACGGCTGTCTCAGTGACAAGGGGGTCGAGAGCCTGCTGGTGGTGCTGAAGCAGACGCTGCTCGCCGCCACCACCGTTCGAGGCCATCAGCGATCGATTTCTGCTGGCTCTTCGGCATCCGAAAGCGGCAACTCGCCGGCGATGAGAGATCACCGGCGCATTGAAGTGGGCGTGCCTCCGGCTGCCAGCGGCGCTGCTCACCTCGAAGGGTTTGGTCTGCGAAATCATACACATCTGCCGGCGGAGACGTTCCGGACTTTGAGCAGCGTCGTGGGCATCGGGCAGAGTCAGTCGGGCGGGCAGTGGGCGCCCGGCGTGGGGCTGAGGTGGCTCGATCTGAGCGGCAACAACAAGCTTGGCGACGACTCGGCTGCTAGAATCTTGAGGGCCCTTGGGGAGTGCCGATCTCTCACGGCGCTGGACCTGAGCCGGACCAACCTGCGTGGCGCAGAGATGACCGCGAAGGCGCTCGCGAAACCGAGCGGGGTGCTTGGAGTAGCGTCAGCCTTGATGCGGTTGCATCTCGATGACCTGCACTTGACGCCGGTTGGAGCGAAGACGCTGCTCTCATCTCTGAAGGAAGGCTTGCGCGCAGGATTCATGAACCGCCAGGCGGCGGAGATGATGGGCTCCTCGCCCAGGTCTTCCCAGGGCGTGGTAAGGCAAACCACGGGGCTCCAAGCGCTCAGCCTCGCCGACAACAGCTTCCAAGACAACGAGGCCATCTGCGATAGCGTGCGGGGCATGGTATCCGGCGAGGGAGATCACTTCGGCTTAGTGGAGCTCGATCTCCGGGGCACGCGCCTGACTTCCAACCTGATATGGCCCATCCTGCTGGGCGTCATGGACAATCCTCGCATGTGCACGCTGTACCTGGATTCCGATGGCCACGATCTGAGGGGCGATGCCCTGAAGCGTCTGCAGCTTCTGACGGATCAGTACCTCAAGAGCCACCGCCAGCAGCAGCTCGACAGGCTTCTCTACGACCATGACGAGTCGAGCGACGCCTATGCCGACGTGGAGAATGGCGAGACCAAAGACAATCACATTGTGCAGGCCGTGCCGGTTTCGACCGTCGACGACGATTCCGAATGGACCTACGGCTCCAACAGCGTGCTCTTTCTGCTCAGCCAGCCGCTGGCGTGGTGGGCTCAGGCTGCCCCACCGGAGGACCATGCGGAGCCCCCCGCCTCGTCGCTGGAGTCGCTGCGGCCGATGCCGCTGCTGGATCTGAATGCGGACCGGAAGACCATCTGGGATGCTTTCCGCGACGCGAAGCGCGACGTGCGTCTCATCTTTGACTATGCCACGCAGAAGACGCTGGTCAACAAGCTCGCGTGGGGGCCGCGCGCCCTCCACTTCAGCGGTCACGGCCTTGGACAGGCGCTCACCTTCGAGGACGGGCGCGGAGGGGTTCACGCCTTGTCTGTCGAGAGCCTGGAGCAGCTCATTCGGAACGGCGATCCGCAGAAGAGGCTGAAGTTCGTCTTCGTGTCCGCATGCTACAGTCGCTTGGCGGGCGAAGCCTTTGTCAACGCCGGCGTTCCGCACGTCGTATGCGTCAATCTTGACGCACCTCTGGCCGACGCGGCCGCGCGATGCTTCACGGATCAGCTGTACTTCCGCCTCGCGCAGGGAGCAACCGTCCGCCAAGCCTTCGACCTTGCGAAGGTCTGCGTCAAGTCGAGTCCAGAAGTGCGCAACGCAGGCTCGGAGGGGGAGAAGTTCATCTTGCTCCCGGACAGTGCGGTCGCGGCATCGCACCACGACGCCGTCATATTCGAGAGGGCGAGGCCCCTTCCGGAGTGGCCTCCCGCGGGTGGAGTTGACCGCGTCGGGTATCCCAAGTCGTGGAGGAGCTGCTTCCCGGATGTTTCCCATCTGCCAGGACCGCCGGAGGACTACCTCGGAAGGGAGGTGGACATGTACCTTCTGCTGTGGCGAATTCGCAGGAGTAGGCTCGTCACCATGCTCGGTGAAGATGGGGCGGGGAAGTCGGCGGTGGCCGCCGGCCTCTGCCATTACATGACAGAGAGGCTCTTTTTCCCCGGCGGCGTTGCCTATGTAGACCTTGCTTGTGGGCTGCTGTCCTGCCCGTCGACCCCCGCCCCGCCGAACGACGGGGCCGGGCCGTTCAATCGGCTGGCCAGGATGGTGCAGCTGCAGCTCGTGGCGATGAAAGCAGCAAAGCTCCACGACCAACCTGCGGTCGCGGCCGAGGCAGACCTCGACAGGGAGGCCTCCGGGCATCTAGGCGAGCAAGAAGCAGTTCCACCTTCCGCAATGCCCCGAAGCGACAGCGAAGCGGTGTTCCAACATGAAGATCTGCGCGGTGTCGAGTTCATCCTGGTGCTGGATCACCTGGAGTGCTTCGCGGACCCCGAGTCGCTCGTCGAGCTGCGCCTCTTTGTGGCGCGGCTCTTTGAATACTACCGCGAGATCCGGATCCTTGCCGTGTGCCGCGTTCTCGACAACGAGGGTCCGGAGCCTGGGGACCACCCCAAGAAGCTCGAGCACATCCACGAGCCCGTTGTCGACAGCATGAGGCTGAACCTCAGCATTGGGCATGTGTCGGAGTCGCGCTTTGCTCTGCCTCCCTTGTCGCTTGGGAGCAGCCTCCGGCTGTTCGCTCGACTGTGCCCCCTCTTTAAGACGGGCAGGGACCAGAGCAACTTCGTCCGCAGCATGAACCGAGCCGACCAGCAGAACCTTCGATACACTTCTCCCCGGTTGTCGGAAGTGTCGCGGAGCATCTTTGGCGTGTTGGGGAACGGGAGACCCAGGCGGATCCAGCACTTCGCCTTTCAGTGTAGCGAAGAAGAGCTCGACGACTTCCTGAAGTTGAGCAGCGCGAACGACGTGGCTACCGAGCAGAAGCGTGAAAGCGGCGATGACCAATGATGCAACGCGGAATCCTTGTCCGAAGAATTTGTTACATTTATCTTGGCTATAAGCTCTTGACGAGCGATTGCGGCCTCCAGGACAGTACTCCCTCCAGAGCGCCTTTCATGACGAGAAGATGCTGTTCGCAATACCTCCTTCACTTCTGATTCTTTTTTTTTTTTTGGAAGTCGTGCCCAGGGAACGGAGCAAGGAAACGTAGAAGAGAAATAGAGTCAGGACTCCAAAAAACATGTGTCCGAGGCCCGGGCCAGCAGCTCCTCCGAAATCAACACAAGAATCCACCAGGTACACAGAAGCGCCCAGGACGCGGACACTGTGTCAGCAGGTTGCTCTACATGGACACCTCGTCAGGCGTCTCGTTTGCAGCGTCTACGGTCTTCTGAAGGTAGAGCAGGACGGATTCCTGCGCAGACATTGGCGTGGAGTGCTCGAGCTGCACTTCGTGGACATGAGAAACAGCAGCCGCGTCCAGTCCGAGCTGCTCATCCGCCTCGGGCGCCAGATTCTGCTCCCACTGCTCCGTCTCACCGTTCCACTTCATTCCCGACCACAGGTTCTTTGCGCTTTTTGTACCCTCCTCGTTAGGAACCTCGTTCTCGTGCAGCACCCTGTTGGAGCAAAGGAGAACGGTTGGCAATAAGCAATGGCCTGGTGGCATGATGACCTTCTTCCAAAAGGCACGCAGCGGAAGCAGTCGCAGGTACCTGAGCGGAGTCTGTCGGCCTAGAACTTGGTTGCACCGTTGCAGCGGAAGCGAGGGCACGAAGGCTGCCACTTGTGGCGCCAGGGTCAGCGCAATAAGTGCCACAGCAAGATACAGAATCGTCCGGAACATGATTGGGATCTTCGGTTGGATGCAGACGGGGTTCTCCTGCGCGAAACAGAAAGAAACCGCTCGGTGAGCCACCGAATTCCACCTTTTCGGGCATCTCAACTCGCTTTCTCCGTCACCACGCGAAGTCAGGTCTTTTCATGCCCTTCCGTTTACTGTATCCACGCATCTTGCAGCTTCCGGCGTCAGAAAACGCGCGGGAAGAGGCAGAGAAAGGCGGGATCTTCGCAGCGCAACTGAGGACCGAAGTCGCTTGCGACCAAGCGCCGCTGAGACTTTGGTTCTTCTCTCACCTTGGCGTTGCTTGAGGAAAAGCTATCACGAGCGAAAGCGCTGTAGTGGAGAGGGATTCGGACAGTGCGGCGGACGCGCGGCGCTGCGGAAGAGAGGGTTGGGTGCGCACGGGAGGCGGACTGGAAGGAAGAAAGCTGCGGCTGCGCGGTGCTCAGCTAATGGATGTGCGATGGAGAAGTTGTGGGGTCCAATCAGGACAGGATAGTTGGGAATGCACGCTCCGATCTATGGCACGATACGATACAGGAGCAATAATATGGAAAAATTGCACCGCCAACCGATTCGACATGATCGCAGATCGTCGGCGGCGTCATCAACTTGAACGATCTTGTGCGTTGGATGTAAGCACTAAGTGCAAGCCGCCTGCTGGCGGCGGCCCAATGGCCGCTAACTTGAAAAGTTCTGGACCCAATGGTGAGTCGATGGCATCCAAAATCGACCAATGAGCTCGCCAACACGCACTTTGCACTTTTGGAGTTTCTTCGCGCCCAGCCTCCGGAGGCCTCCGAAGCGGTGGCGGTGTTTCTGTTTCTGGTTTTCTGTTGTTTGGTGTCTTCTCTTGTTTTGATTCCTCGATCTCAAAACGGACACTTCATATCGATCCTACCAAAACAATTGCGAAAGGCGCCGAGGGTGTTTCCATCTGTCCCGATCAAAGTCGGCTCGCATCAGCGCAGCGGTTACATCCGGAGAACTTCGGCCGCAGAGCGCCAAATCGGGGGAATTTCGCGCGTTTCTCCGATTTTCCGAGGCGTCGGTTCTGGGCTTAAATAGGAGATTTCGGGGATTCTGGAAGCATGGCGTCACCAAACATGCTGCAGCCGGTGTTTCCGGACGTGCACCACAAGATGAGCAAGAAGATCGCCCAGTTGACGAAGGTGCCATTACGCTTTTCAGCTTCTGCGCCGCTACTCTTTGGGGCCCCTTTCGCACCCGTCTGCACCGTGGACTTCCTGCCGTCTCATCTCTGCATCCCTCTCTTTTTCCTTGGCACCAGGTGATCTACCACCTCAACACAAAGAACGAAGACCATGAGGCCGAGATGCAAGCAATGGCCGAGCATCACCGCTACGACGTCGAGCGGATCCTGAAGGACGCTGCGAAGAAGATCGGCCGCTTCAAGGAGCAGCTGGAGGTCCGTCGCGGCGAGCTCGATGCGGAGGCGCGACTCAAACGACTTCAGGAGAAGTACGATCGCGAGAAGCGCGAGTGCCTGGCCGAGTTCGCGAGCCTTCGAGCGGGAGCGGACGAGCGAGAGACCGCCTTGAATCGCGAGTGGAAGCGGCGAACCGAGCCGATGCGAGAGGAGCTGCAAAGTCTGCGAGCGCGAATCCAAGTGCTGGTGGGCAACTTCGAGTCCGAAACGCGGCGACTCAAGATGGAGGCCGGCGATCGAACGGCGCAGTCGGCGCGGCGACTGAACGAAGTCGTGGCTGAGAAGGAGGAAGAATTGGCGGAGATGGTGCGGACCACCAGCGAGAAGTATAAGAAAATGCTGGCGCAGCAGCTGAGGGCGCAGGACGCCCTTCGGGAGAGCATGAAGCAGGAGCAAGCGCAGTTGGTCGCCGAACACGAGCAGGCTTTGGGTAGACAGCGGGCCGAGCTCGACGGAGAGCACGCGACCGAGCTCGGCGATATCCGCCGCCAGAATGCCAAGGAGCTCCGACGAGCGCAGGAAGAAGTTTCGGAGAACCGGCGGATGGTCGCCGAGGACATGCGCCAAGTGCAAGAGAGATACCAGCGCGCACTGGAGGCGAAAAGCAGCTCGGAGGCGTCGTTGGCAGAGCTGCAGACACGATTGCAGCAGGTGCAAGGTGACTTTGAGAAGCTTGAGAAGGACGCAAGGGACGCAGCACTCGAGGCGGAGAGCACAGAGAGGATGCTCAAAGCGCGCGTGTCGGAATTGACAGAAGGATTGGAGGCCAAAGATCGCTCGAACGTGCAGCTCGGTTCCAGATCGCAAGAGGTGCAGCAGGAGCTCGAGCAGATTAGAAAGCAGCGGGACGACCTTCTCACTGTCAAGAGTCACTTGGAAAAGACCATAGCACTCGAGCGAGAGCGCCTGCAGGCGCAAGAGCAGAGCACCCGGCAGCAGCTACGGGAGGCCCAAACTCGAGCGGCAGAGCAAGACAGGGTACTGCGAGAGACGACCTCTCGTGCAGACGAGCTTGATCGAGCGCTCGCTGCGGTGCGGGACACTGCGCTTGCGGAGGGGGAGCAGTTGCGGAGCCGCTTGAGGGGACTTCATGTAGAGCTCGAGACGGCGAAGACGTCACACCAGCAACACGTGAAAAGCTCGCGCGAGCGAATCGAAGAGCTTGAAACCGCTCTTCGCGGCGCAAGACAAGAAGCCCAAGCCAAGCTAGGCGACATGTCCGCTATCGCGACCACGAGAGCGGAGGAGCTGCGGAAGGCGAACGAGGCCTTCACGGCGACCCTTGGGATCATGGAGAGCAGGGTGAAGGACGGCGAAGCGGCCCTTGCATCGCTGGAGGCGAGGAGGCAATCGGATCTTGCAGCGCTCGCAGAAAGGCTGGAAGCAAGCTTGAGGGAAGCCGAGGAGAAACATCAGCTGCAGATGGCTGAGAAAGTGGCAGACTGGGACCAGGAGAGGAAAGGATTGGCGCAGCGACTTCGACAAGCCACGATCACTGCAGAAGCTGAAGCTGAAGAGATGCGGCAGAAGAATGCGGAGCTCGAGAAGCAGCTCAGAAGGTTCAGCGGCTCTTTGGATGCCAGCAGGACGGAGGAGAGAAGGCTGGCAGCCTTGACCGAGGCACTGAAAGCTCAGATCGCAGACCTTCGCCGGGAGCTGCAGGACTCGAAGAACGCCGCGGAGGCTTCCCTTGAGAAGCAACTACGAATAGCGAACGAGGCGTGGGAAGGGAAGCTCGCGGAGAGATTGAGGCGGACGGAGGAGTCCTCCAGAGCAGCAGTCAGCGAGGCAGAGAAGTCCAAACGTCTGCAAATCGATCAGTACCGCGCGGAGCTACAGCGTCAGCTAGCCGAGTCGCTGAGCAAGGCCGACGACAAGGTTCAGGAGATGGAGAGGCGGCAGCAAGAGCTCTTGGACGAGAAGACGAGTCTCACCGACGAGCTGGAGAAGAGCCAGGCTGACTCGGAGGCGGCGCTCGAGAAGCTCCGCAAGCAAGCTGCTCGGGATCTCGAGACCACGCGCAAGCAAAGGGACGACGCTCTGGCTGCTCTGTCCCGGGAAAAGGAGCACGACATGTCGAAGGCGATCCAAAGCCTGCAGTCACAGCACAGCGCCGAGAAGACTGCGCTGCTGGAGCAGTTTGAGAAGGCAAGGGCCGATGCACTGGAGCAAAGGGAAGCATCCGTGCGGAGCGAGGAGCATGCCAGCATGGCCAAGAGGCTTCGGGAAGTGCGAACCGAACACGAGTCCAAAATGCGACTGCTTCAGGAGGGCGCCGAGAAGGAGAAGGATGAGGTCCAGGCTGCGATGCAGCTACGGCTAGCCAGCTCAGAAAGTCGCCTCGAAGAGCTGCAGACTGCCTTTGATGCTGAGAGCCGGAGACGAGCCGCCGCCATGCAGGAGGTTTCCGCACAGCAGGAGAGCATCGCTGGGCTGGAGCGTCGCATAGAGGACCTCGAGGCCAATCATGCGCGAACGCTGGAGAACATGAGGAGCGATGCGGTTGCAAGGGAAAGCTACCTTGTGGAAGCTCAGAGGAGAGCTCTGGAAGACGAGCGGAGGTCGCACCGAGAGAGCAAGCGACGGATTCAAGAAGAGTCCAGTGATCTCCAGGGCAGCCTTGAGATGAAGATCTCCTGCCTGCACGGGGAAATAGAAGCCCTGGAAGCGAGATACCTAGCGCGGGAGTCGCGCCCTGAGGACGTCGCCAGAATCCGCGAGTTGTCGCAGGAACTCCGGAAGAAAGAAGCGCTCGTGGCGAAGCACCGGGAGGAGATGGCGTACTTCAAGCGCGAGCTGCTGAATCGAGAGGAGATGTACAACCGCCGCTTTGGGAAATCGCCAACGGTGGGTGTGATGCAGGTGCTGAAGCCAGCGAAGCAAGACAGCCGCGGGAACCTTTCGCAGCCTGCGCAGCGGAAGCCCAGCATGAATTCCATCACGTCGTTTGGATAGCGCCAGAGCGTAGAAGCAAGAACCATGAGAACCATGAAAAGCTGTAGGGTGCCTACTGCTCCGGCGCCGCTTTCGTCATCGCCATGCACGACTTCGCCGCTTGCGTCAGCCCCTCATCCTCTCCCAAGGTCTCTGAGAATATCTTGTACGCCTCGGAGAAGTAGCCTTCGGCAACCTTCATTTTGCCAAGCTTCGCAGACATCAAGCCCTGCGCCTGTCGTATCTGACCCTGCGTGACTCTGGCCTCGAGCTCGTCGGCATCGATGAGCAGGTCGTAGGCTCTGTGGCACATCTCGAGGCCTTTCTCGATCCCGCCGGCAGCGTCCGAGTCGGCATGGAAGCCGCCGGCCATGTGCAAGCAGTTCACGAGGGCGAAGTTGAGCTCCTTGCGCTCCGCGGCGTCCGTCGCATCCTGCAGGATTTCCTCCACCAATGCGATGGCCTTCTCGGCGTTGGCAAGGGCTGCCGAGAAATCCTGCAGAATCGCACGGCCGGTCGCAGCACGCTGGTACGCATCCGCAATCTCCCGATCCGTCATACCGTGGCCCTTGCTGGCGTCCTCGAAGGCAACCGCGGCCTTCTCAGACAAGTCTCGCAGCTCAGCGATCTTGCTTGAGAAGGCGCGAGGCAGCTCACCTGGTCCCTTGCCTTGCTCGTTGAGTCTCTGCGCTTCCTCCTGCACCTCCTGCTGCAGCATGGCAGCTTTCAGGCCGTAGGCTCGTCCCAGGCCGTAGTTGCATCTTGCCAGCGAGCTTCGGTCCTCCGCTTCGCCCTTCGCGGCCACTCGTTTCGAGATGGATGCTTGTGCACTGCTGAAGGCGTCGATGGCTTCGCTCGTCTGGGTGGGATCATTGAGGTTCAGAACGCAAAAGCCCAGCATCATCTCGGCCACCTCCTTGTCGGACGGGCTCATCTTCGGGCTCTTGGGGTCGTTCGCCAGCTCCAGACCCTCGCGCAAGCACACGGCAGCATTGATGCTGTCCCCATACCTGACCTACGCGAACGCCAAGGGAGGAACGCAAGGGGCATGAGGCGGCGGGCAGCGCATCCGAGGCGAATCTGCAAGGGCCCACCTTGATCCGACCAGCTTCCAAGTAGCTGTGCATCGCTCCGGCGAAGAGAGCGGCGTCAGCGGCATTCTGCGTGCCCAGGAGGTTCGGCACGGCCTTGGTCCGCTCCTGCGTCTTCTGCATGTCCCGAAGCGCCCGCCGATACACGTCACCCGCAGTCTGCAGGTACTCGGAGGCCGGGGAGAGCGCCTGCGCGGAGGGCTCGTCGGCTGCATCGGCCTCGATCTCCTTCAGCCGGCCGAGGATCTGCAGCCCCTCAGCACGGGCCGCCAGGCACGCCAGGCCTCCTTCGCCCTCGAGCTTGTCGGTGGCCGAGGCAAGGCGGTCCTGAGTCGCCAGCTTGTCCGCTCTGCTGACGTTCTCGCGGCCGAAGATGACCTTCACGTGGGCCAGGTCCACCACTGCCCTCTGCGCCTCGGAGAGGTCCTCCCGGTTCAGCGCCGCCTCGAACACGGCGTCCACGGCCTTGTCGTCCTTCGTCTGCTCCATCACGAGCTTCGCTTCCGCCAGACACTGCCCCGCTGCTCCCAAGCCCAGCGGGCCAGCGGCGGTGCTTTGCCTCGCCACGCGGCCTGGCCACGCATGACGGACGCCGCGCTGCAGCGCTATCCGCGAGACTGCCCGAATCATTTGGGGAGAAGCACCCCGGAACCAAGTTACGCTCTCTGCGGGTCTTTCTGGCGAAGTGAAAAAGCCTGTGGCGCTCGCTGAGAGGTTCGAGGGCTCAAAATCCTTGGAGCCGTCCTATAGCGCTGACACTCTATAGACTGACAGTGCCTGGCTCCTTGACACTATAGAGAGCGCTGGTGCAGATGTTTTTTCAGGACTTTTTTCTTCTGATACCAATGCCAGATGCTCCTCCCTTCCTCCTTCCTTCCTTCCTCCTTTCCTTCCTTCCTTCCTTCCTTCCTTTGCTCTCATGCTTTTGCTTCTCATGGTTTTTTTGGGGGGTTTGGTGCCACTCTGTTTTGGGGCATCCGGCTAGGTTTCATGCCGGTGCTCTTCCAATGGAACGCAGCTGGCGCCTTCAGGAGTCCAGACGCTCTTGGTGTATTGCCGCCGCATGCTCTCCCGCGTCATTCTCCGTCAAAGCGTAGCAAACGGCGTCGAGGAAGTCCTTCTCCGGCGCACCCAAGAAACCACTGTCACCGGCGAGCTGCCGCCTCAGGACGGCGCGCACGCCCGTGCGGCTCCTGTCGACGAGATCCATCGTGGACCCTCGTTCGTCCGAGTCCACGAAGAAGACCCAGTCGTCGACGCCATAGCGAGTCGACGATTCCGGCGAGGCTTCCTGCGCATCGACAAGGCGAATGGTCCAGACATTGTAGATCTTGACGCACTCGACGATCTGCCCGTGTGTGTTCACCCACTCACGAATCTTGCCAATGCCTGCGCGCACCTCTGGCCTGGCTCTCTTCAGGAAAGAGGAGAGCCGCGCCATGGGGTACGACCCACCATTGGACTCCAGGAGGTCCACGACGAAGCGAGAGCTCTCGTCAAGCGCAGCTTTGGCGGAGCCCGTATTCGCCAGCGCCTCGGCGAGCCGGGTCTCGAGGACGTCGACTCGGATGCGAAGCTCTTCGCGGGCGGCCCCCGCATCTAGGACCGCTCCCTCTTGCTTCGCCAGCTCCAGTTGCACTCGGATCGAATCGATTTCATCCTGATGATCGCCGCCGCTTTGCATCCGCAGAAGTCTGCCATCGGCAGGATGCCCAGGTCCGAACAGCAGGATGGGCAGCGGAGCAACCTCCGTGGTGTCCATGGCGAAGAGGCCCGTGTCGGTCAGGACCTTCTCGGAGTAGACGCACCACCGATGCAGCCACACATGGTTCTGGCCCTTGGCGTTCACCGACGCGGGGTGCGGCTTGATGTAGCCATGATCTCGGTCAAAGAACATGGGCTTCGGTTGGCGACCACGGGATCTGCTTGGATCCGGATCCACGCGGAGGAGGTTCGGATACAAGCCTGCCGCGAGGCAGGCCTTCACGACGCTCCAGTTGTCTGCATGACGATTGTACCACTCGCTCGATTCCACCTCCATGGCGTCACCATCACCCGCAGAGGCCCCTGGACGGAGGAGGCCCGCGTCGCGCAGAAGCCGCAAGAACTGCTGACGCACGTTGCCAACCATGTTCATCGTCGAGAAATTG
Organism: Pinguiococcus pyrenoidosus; assembly: GCA_019677205.1. Classification (NCBI taxonomy): domain Eukaryota; class Pinguiophyceae; order Pinguiochrysidales; family Pinguiochrysidaceae; genus Pinguiococcus; species Pinguiococcus pyrenoidosus. The sequence continues at coordinate 3,814 of JAAMXY010000216.1, read as the reverse complement.
AGGAAGTTCTCGAAGCAAAACCTGCGGGCATCCTGGTGGGACTCCCTACGGCACAGCTCTTGGAAAATGCTGAACGCGTTCAACATCGCAAAATGGTCGCTGGGCTCGCCTTCGGCGAGGTGCCTCTTGGCCCGATCCGCCGTGCTCTGCTTCTCCTTGGGAGGAATCACGAACATGTTTCTATTGCTCAAAGCAGACGTGATCGTGAGGACCGGGTCCAAGCAACCGAGCAGCACGGAGAGAACCAGGCTCTTCGCGACAGCGGGATCCATGGGTAGGTCACTCAGCGCTTCACCGAGGGGCGTCAGCTCCTCGGTCCTCGGGCTTAGCGCGCCAATGGTGCGCAGCTTGATCAGCGCCTGCGCAAGAGCGCGATCCTCCGGAGCCGTCACGGCCTTCTTGAGAAACGTCTCGATGCCTCCGGGTCCCGGATGACCAACCCTCAAGGCTCGGACCCGCAGGCAGCACTGCGCCAGGGGCGTCCGTACCATCTCCGGCTGATCGTACTCTTGGAGGCGCTCGTGCTTCCACTCCGGGTAGAGGTGCCAGCAGAAGCCAGCCTGCACGCGGCCGGCGCGCCCGCAGCGCTGCCGCGCCGACGCTCGCGACACCCAGCTCTCAAGAAGGCACGACGTGTCGGTGGCCGCGTCATAGGTCTTCTCCTTGCGCTTGCCGAAGTCAATCACGTAGACCACGTCTTCGATGGTGATGCTGCTTTCCGCAATGTTCGTGGACACCACCACCTTCCTCACCCGCGGATCGGCCGGCTTCTCAAAGATTCCGCGCTGCTGAGACATGGGCATGGATCCGTGCAGTTGGTAGATCTTCAACGAGGCCGCCTCCGGCAGCTTTCGTAGCTTGGAGCACAGGGCGTCGATGGGGCCCCAACCCGACATGAAGATCAGGATGGCGCCTTCGCCCATCTCTCTGTGGATGTGTCTCACCAACGAGATCGCCACGTTCGTTGGCCGCGTCTCGTCGTCAAAGCCAAAGGTCAGGGCGTGCGCAGCCTGGTCAGACAGGGCAGGCAGTCGCCCTTTCATGTCCGCCATGCGCCGATGAAGATCGTCGCTCGTCGCGGCTTTCACTGCGTCTTCGTCATCCACATCGATGTCGGAGCTGCCCCTGGCTGGCGTGAACGACGAACGCCGAGGCTGCGCCGCCTCGGGTACCGTTCCCGTCAGCGCCACCGCATCCTCGAGAAAGCCGCGCTGAACGGGATGTGTGAATCCTGGGATGTGGACCGTCGGCACCTCTGACGTATGCGGTCTGTTCGGCTGCTCCGGCGCGACCCAGGCATCCTTTGGAAGCGCTTCTCTGCGATGGTCGCCGGGAAGGGCGCAGAAGTACGAGGCGAAGAGCTCGGCGTTCAGGGTCGCGGACATGACAATGACGCGCAGATCGTCTCGGGTGCTCAGCAGATCCCGCAGGCAGATGAGCAGGAAGTCGGACTCCAGGTTGCGCTCATGGACCTCATCCAGTATCACGTGAGACACGCCCGCCAGCGTCGGATCAAATTGCAGCTTCCGAAGTAGGATTCCGGTGGTGCAAAACAGCAGTCGGGTGCTCTCCGACGCCCGCCTGTCCAGACGGATCTGGTACCCGATCGATTCTCCCACTCGCTCCATGCGCTCTTCCGCGACGCGCTCCGCCACACTGATCGCGCTGATCCGCCTGGGCTGGGTGCAGATGATGCTCGTGTCGGGACCGTGGCCGCTCTCGATCGCGTCGTCCAGAATGAACTGAGGCACCTGCGTCGTCTTTCCACAGCCGGTCTCCCCGGATATGACCAGCACCCTGTGATTCCGCACGGCTTCGGCAAGTCTCTGCCGCTCCTTCCAAGCAGGAAGACGCTGTCTCTGCTGCCTCATCCTCTGCCACTCCTCCGACTGGCTCTCCCAGCGGCTCCGAAGCGCGGATCGCATCCCATCCGCCGTCAAGCCTCCCCTTGAGCGCTGCGCTCTGTTTTCGGCATCCTCTGTCGTTCCAGCATCAGCTGGCGCGACGAGCTCTCGAAGATCCGCGCTCGAGTTGTCTTCGTCCTTGGCACCTACGTGCTTCCTCTCAAGCCTCGCGAGCGCCTCCGCAAGTCGATCCTGCGCCTCTCGCGAGAGCTGCAGGTCTTGGGGATTGCTGTCTCTCGTAAGTCTGAGAATCTGGTGCATCAAGAAGCGTCCTTGAGTTCGTAGAACGACCTGCTCAATCGGGCCCATGCAGGTCGTAGATATCGCACCTCCGCGCTGCGCCTGCGGCGCTCGATGATGCCGAGGTCTTGCGCGCTCAGTCCGTCGTCCTGGGCCACAGCATTCTTCTGGTGCTGCTCCACTGCTCGAAGCAGCACCGCGTCCTCAACCTCCCTCTTGCGGTCGCGATCGGCTCGCTGTTCCGGGGACAGGATGTGTTTTCTCCAGTTGTAGCCGCCCTGTGCAGCGCACAGCTTAGCAGGAGACAACGGGAGCTCTTGCGTCTCCCCACAGCACTCTTCTTTGGCGTCTTACCTGACGTCCGCGACCGCCTCTCCGACCGCGGCCGCCACCGCGGCCGCGGCCGCGTCCACGTTTGCCGTGGTGAGTGTTCCTCGGGCGCTGCTCGTGGTAACTCATGACGACAGGCGTGCTCCGAGGAGCTCTGGTCTGCACAGGAATCAGTTGCAAGCAATATGATCGGCGCAGCAAGACTGTGAGCATAAGAAGCAGGCCGAGGTGCATCTACCCAAAGGCGTCGACGACCAATTTGGCCTTGCTTTTTGGCGGGAGAACCAGATCGGAAATGCGTTTGAGTGGGAACTAGGCTACGCATCAGCTGACGCCTGCAGAGCAGGCACTGGAAGGAAAAACAGGAGATGCCGGTCTTCTCGGACACCAGCAGAGCGCCTTCCTTCTTCTGCAAGTGCGACGGTACAAGGAGAGGGCATAGAGAAGAAAAGCTTCGGCGCAGGAGGCAAAACGAAGGCTTGGCGTGTTCGGAGGAATCAACTGACATCTTCTATATCACGTCGACGAGGAAATCGAAGATGTCCGTCTTCTGAACGGCCGTCTGAATGTCTTCCTTCTGCAGCTGCGGGAAGAATACAAGTGGATCATTAGAAGCCGAGCGAAGCAGCAGGCAGGTGCCGCCCGTACCGTTCGCCGCTTGCTCTTCTCCGAGTAGCACCAGGAACGGAGCGTGAGCTCGAGAATGAACATCTCGCACGCCTTCGCGAACAAAACGGGAGCTTCAGCGCTGATCATCCGGACATCCTGCTCGGCATCCAAAGACTCGCGTTAGACGATGCTGTGCCACCGTTTTTTTGGCTGAGATGCCCCGCACCTCGTCGCTCTTCATGATTCTCTTGATGCGTGCCAAGGGAAGATCATTGTGGTTCTTGTACTCCTGTTCGGTGCCCACTTCTAACTGCTCCATCTCGTGCATTTCGCGCGTCCAGAATCTACCCAGACAGGAGCAGCTTAAGCGAGGATCTGGAGCGACGTGCTCACCAACGGGACACGAACCGGTCGAGCATCTCCTGCATGTGCTGAAGGTGCTCTGGGCTATCTGCTTCGCTTTTCGTCGCGCTTCCCGCGGCAGCAGCTGAGTCGCTCGCGATCTAAGCCAAAGCAATCAGGAGCAGGAGGTTATCGGCCATCCATCCAAGGCGGACGCGCTGTCGTTGTGCAGCTTACGGCGGCGTTCTCGCTGCTCATCCTTTATCCCTCGGACAGGTCGCGAGACCCAAAAAAACTTGCTCCAGTTCCGAAGCTTTCTCTGCAGAGGCGCGCTCGCGCGGGTCACTCTCCCGATCAGAGGAAGGTGCCGCAGCGGATCGGAGGGGATG